>JBBGZY010000164.1:2457500-2631719 GCA_037952925.1 Lithobates clamitans
AGGCACACTTATCAGATTGCTCACCCCCTCTGATAGAACATTGATTACATTTTAGGGGTTGTGAAATCCCAAAAAAAAATTACTTTAACAACACGCAGGAATTTAGGGATAACAAAGGCTACAAGACTGCAGTTGTCGCACTCTGCAGGTGCAGTTGCAAACCAGCTTACAGTAAATGAGGTAATGTCAAAAGGCATTCATGTTGCAAACAGTACACAATCACATGCAAGGGCAATTAATGAAAACACTTTGAGGCTTGCATATGATTTGATGATGGAAATCAGCAGAGCTTCTGCTCATTTACTAAAGCACTGGAACAAATGCACTTGTAGAGTGCACATGCATTTTGCAAAGTGCAACATAGATTTGCTTTAGACAAATCAACACCACAGAACATTCAAGCAAATTTTAACGAGGGTGGGGGTGGGGGGGTTGTGAAATCTAGCTAATTGCTAATTAGCAGCACACTATTTGGAGTGAGTTCAGGTGGGGGGGGGGGGGGGTTGTGAAATCTAGCTAATTGCTAATTAGCAGCACACTATTTGGAGTGAGTTCAGGTGGGGGGGGGGGGTTGTGAAATCTAGCTAATTGCTAATTAGCAGCACACTATTTGGAGTGAGTTCAGGTGGGGGGGGGGGGGTTGTGAAATCTAGCTAATTGCTAATTAGCAGCACACTATTTGGAGTGAGTTCAGGTGGGGGGGGGGTTGTGAAATCTAGCTAATTGCTAATTCTAAGCACACTAAATACACTCCAACAAAATACATTCAAAATGAGTAGACTAGGTGGATATGTTCCCATCACTTCATGCTGGGAAGGTTATTGAAGGAAACTATACATGCATGACAAAAAATAACAGGAAAAAATCCCAGCATGTGTGAGGATAAAAAGGGGACATTCACACTATATTGCAATGATGGGAAGTAGTGTTTGAAGCAAGAAATACATTACTTTATCAAAGATTACATAAAAGAACATGTGATGCTAATAAACTAAAAATAGCTTACCTTAATATAGTCCTTCTGCAGGACCTGTATGATGGCAGAACAGGTCTCTGGGATAATGATCCCCAGAGCCTGGGGGGAGATGCCTGTCGAGAACTTAAGGTCCTGCAGGCTTCTCCCTGTGGCCAAATACCGCAAGGTAGCGACCAGCCTCTGCTCCGGAGTGATGGCTTGCCTCATGCAGGTATCCTGCCTGCTGATATAGGGGGTCAGCAAAGCCACCAAACGATCAAAAACGGGGTCCGTCATCCGGAGAAAGTTCCTGAAATCCTCAGGATTATTCTCACGGATCTCACGGAGCAAAGGCATGTGACAGAACTGGTCACGCTGAAGCAACCAATTCTTGGTCCATGAACTCCTCCTCGCCCTGTTCATGGACTGGTCTTGGGCTGAAGAATAAACTACAGCACCAAGCACATACAATGCACGAGCTCTACGACGAGTACGTACAGGTAACATGGCTTCAAAACGGTCGGCTGGTCAGAACGCACTAAACAGAACGCACTGAAGAACAGCAAGGCCTGTGAAGAACGACCTGAAAATCAGGAACGAGCGGCCAATAAAACAAAGATTTCTCAATGCCAACTGACCAAACGCACTGAAAAGCAGATACAAACCTCACAAGCACAGACTGAACACCAGTTAAAACGAACTGAAAAATACGAGTCTCACAAGCGCGAATCGTCTCTCACCAAACTTCTACTAACACGAGATAAACACGAGATTAGCAGAAGGAGCCCAAAGGGTGTCGTACGGGCTATTGAACTTCCGTTTTATAGTCTCGTCGGACTTGGTGTACGTCACAGCGTACTAAACTGGCGTACTTTTGTGTGGTCGTGTGTGGGCAAGTCCGTTCGTAAGAAAGTCTGCCCCAAGTCCGCCGAAGGTACGCCGGAAGTATGTCGGACAGACTGTCCGACTTTTGTAGCTGCAAAGTCCGACCGTGTGTACGCGGCATTAGGCTGGATTCACACCTATGCAGTTTTAGTGCTTTTTGCATTTTGCAGATTTCCACTACAGAACATGTTCCATAGGAAACCATGTTAAATGGACTGTAGTGCAAATCTGCAAAATGCAAAAAGCACTAAAAATGCCTAGGTGTGAATCCAGCCTTAAGTGGCGTAGAATGATTATCCTTAGGCAGCACTCCTAGGACTGGTGGCTGAAAATTGTCTCTTTGCTCGAGTAGGAACTGGGTGTGCAAGGAGCTAAACACCAAAAGCCGAACGTATGAATTCCAGATTCATTTAATTTAGACTCTTCTATAATAAAAAAGATATTGTGTTTTGGGTGTTCAAAGGATCCCTCTTTATCTGGGCTTGGTACTGTTGTACGTACTGGACTGATAAAATTGGAGGGATTCTGAGGGATGATTAGTATAATTGCTCCAGATGGCAAGGTAGGCTTGGCTTTTATGATACAAAAGTCAAAATAACATTAATCTGCATGTTATATGTCCTGCAACAACTTACGCTTTGATTGCTATATAGTGCCTGTCTGTGATATCTCCCTTGTGCACGCCCACCAATATACCGCCAATTGGCTTATAAGGAGAGAACTCCCGCTGCAAGGCTGAGTCCAACTGTGAGCTAACACAAGGTAACTCACTATACAAATTAACTTTGCAAACTGACTTCAGGGACTGAACATAAAAGGGCTTTTCCATAGATTTGTCTGGGTGTTATGATGTTCTACTTGTAAGAACTTACCACACATTTCGTCAAGGCTGCACTAACTGCAGCTACTTCCCACATACTGGAGACTGGTAAGGAGGACACAGCATGGGTCACATTGTTTCGAAGAAGTCTAAGATAATTGTGCTCTTCTTCAGTTATGTTATCACCCTGTGGATGGAAAACATGGCTTACCATCATGTAAAGTGCATGACATTATCTGCTCACTGACATGTGAAGGAGGTCAGAAGATCCAAGATTGAACAGACACTTTCTGGAGCTGGACTAATTTCAGAAAAACATAAGCAAAGGTCTGATAAAATTTAGGGATGAGCATATTGATTTGTGCAAGTTGGATCTGGCCAGTTTGCTTCCAGCCAAGGGTTGCTAGGGAGTGGTGATTCCCTTCAACTTCAGTTTTCTCAGTGGCCACAGTGCACAGAGGCCTTCTGCAAGGAAGCCTGTATTTTATTGTCAAAAGGTTTTATGATGTGATGCCACACAGGAGGCACCGGGATTTCACCCAGAGAACGTGAAGCAGCACATGCTTGGGTGGGCCACCATGCACTTTGCTAAATTCAATAATTTACTAGTAACGGGTCCTTGGGAATAATTTTTACCAAAATTACTTGGAGTTGATCAAAGATTTACCTGAAGGAACAAAAATGAAAACTTTTTATTACTCAATCAGCTCTAGTAAAAACATCTTGATGATCAATTTTTCCTTGCGATCAGTCAGCCACAGATGTTTAAATGTCTGTGTGTGTGATAGCGCAGGATGGATAGAAGTGAGAATCTGAAGTATATACAGTGAAGTGTGTTTTACTTTAAAGAAATAGATCTTTGATAAGTGTAAGGCTGACCGCAGGTCAGCCTGTTATTGTAGGAGGAGTCAGGCTGCATAAAGCCTGCCCTCCTTCTTCTCCTTCCTATGGTCGTAGGATCTCGTGTCAGCATCACTTCCGGGTGACTTTGACGTCACTTCCGGGTCGTGGATTCAACGAGGAGGATGTCAGCGGCTGCTCTCTCTGCTCGTGGCAGTGTGTTTGGGGGGGGGGTTCAGGTGTCACACGGATTGAACGAGGAGGATGTGCAGCGGCGGCTCCGCCGGGTTCACAGGCGCTGCTTCTCCCGGTGTCCTTATTGGGGAGAGGGGGTGTTCGGCCACCCTCTGCTCCTCTCCTTGTGCCGCTCCGTTTTTTCAAGGGGGCCGCCTGTCCGCTCTTTCCGGTGCTGACGCGGGGGGTGATCGGCCACCGGGCTGCTCCTTTCCCTGTACACATCTAGCTCCACGTGGGAGCCGCCAGCCGGTACTTACGCGGTGGAGGAAGGGGTTCAGCTGTTGCAAGGTATTTAATGTGTAGTACGGTCGAGGGGTCCATGGATCAGTTGCAGACAGAGCAGCCTGTGGCAGTTGTCTCTTAATCCCTTGCAGCTTTCTGAAGTCCTCATTACTTAAGACTTATCTGTAAAAGATGCTAGTAACAGTATGGAAACCCAGTTCAGAGTATGTGGGGAGGGATCTCCTGCAACTGCTGCAGTGCCTGTCAGCTCCGCTGTCTGTGTGTCCGGTGGCAGCAGCAGCATGGCAGGATGTGCGGGGGGCATTGGCACCTGCATTTGCACCTGCTATGCTGCCTTTATTCACTCTGGGTTCACGCTGCTCATAGGAGGGTTGGTCTTATAACACAACTCATAAGTACACCATATTATATGTGGTTTAGTCATTTTACAGTCTATCAGAGGATCCCTCAACGTACTTTGTATGACATTCAGCCATATGTCAGTACCAGTGTATATCCTACCAAAGGATCCTTGCAGGAATTCTGAGGGACATCCAATTACATAGAGGTTCGGGGATGCCTTGGTTTTGTTGCAGCATAGGTATGTATGGGCAGGGTATGGGATTTCGTGCAGCGTCATTCCCGGGCGGCTCTGGCGTCAATTCCGGGTTTCAGAGCAGCTCATGCGGTGCTTCGCTTCTCAGCTCTGCATCCACTACGCTGTTAGTGCCTCTGGGTCGGCAGAGGGGCAGGTAAGGGGAGTCTCGGCCTTCATTTTCGGTTACCCCACTCGGGGTTAGTGTCACTGGGGGTCTTGTGTGGGGAGGGTAGAGGTTGTTGTGGAATATTCAGGTGACTCTGTCAGTTCAGGTCCTATCACATCTTCGCCTCCTGGGGAAAGTGTACTGTGTACTCCTCACTGTCTAATATGGCTTTCAGTCTGAACGTGTTAATACAATCATGTATTGTAGGTTTTAGGTAATTATTTATGCCTGTCGCATGCACAAACACAGGGTTCAGGGGTCAATTCAGGCTGTGGGGTTGTCATGACACTTGCTCATCGCTTATCATCTCATGATTTTCTGTGGGGGTCCTTTGGGGGCATGCAAGTTACGATTTCTTATGTAATTTACGGTTTTTCATGCATGTTACGATTTTATGCGATTTACGGTTCCCATGCAATTACGGTCTCTCATGGAATTATGGTTTCTCATGTATTTCACGGTTACATGCGATCTACGATTTCTCATTCATTTTACGATTTTTTTTTTTTTCATGCAATTTATGGTTTCTTATGCATTTTACGGTTTTCATGCGATTTATGATTTCTCATTTATTTTACGGTTTCATGCTATTCACGGTTTTGTATGCATTTTACGGTTTTTCATGCGATTTATGATTTCTCATTTATTTTACGGTTTCATGCATTTTACGGTTTCATGCATTTTACGGTTTGTATGCATTTTACGGTTTTCATGCGATTTACGATTTCTTATTCATTTTACGGTTTTTCATGCAATTCACGGTTGCTCATGCATGTTAGTTTCGTATACAATTTACGGTCTCTCATGCTTGTTATGGTTTCCCGTGTTTTTTTTTTTTTTTTTACGGTTTTTCATGCATTTACGGTTTTTCATGCATTTACGGTTGCCCATGCATTTTACGGTTTCTCATGCAATTTTACGGTTTCTCATGCAATTACGTTTCATGCAATTTACAGTGTTCTCATGCAATTTTACGTGTTCTCATGAAAATTTTACGTGTTCTCATGGAAATTTTACGTGTTCTCATGCAATTTTACAGTGTTCTCATGCAAATTTTACAGTGTTTTCATGCAAATTGTCACTTCTTATGCCTATTCATGTTTTTCCTATTTTCTTTTTATGTTTCCTATATTCCTCATGTTTTCATGCTTCTCGTTTTTCCATGCTTCTCGTTTTTCCATGCTTTTCTCGTTTTTTTCCGTGCTTTTCTAGTTTTCCCATGTCTCTTACGTTCATGTCATATGTTTTATGTCACAGCCTTTCGTTCGCTGCATTACCGTTAGCTAGTGCTCACATTCAGGGTCTGTCACGTTTACAGATCCGTACGGGCTGAGGTTTCGTTTTTAATTGATTGTTGTCCCACAATCTTCTCGCCTGTTTTCCATACGTCATACGTACACGTTCACCATTACACCTTTGCTACTACCCACCACGGTCTGTGGGTACTTTAGCCCTGAGTGTTCGTTTTTCATTTTCCTGTCTTGGCGTGGCAGGTTGCTCGGGCTCGCTCACTGCATACAGTAGGGGGGTGTCGTCATTAGGTTCATTTTTTTTACGCTCTTGGTCTTGTCATTTCTGCACTCACATCTTCATACTTGTCAGGTATTAGGGGTGTTATGTTTTGGGCTGGTTATTTGTAATGTTATCTGGTTGCTTTCATACAGCTGAATTGTTTCATGTTCTACCACTGCAGATTACCCGTCACGTCTATGGGTTTAACAGATTGAGGTGATCGTTTTTAATTGGCTTGTTCGGTGGCAAGTCTTCTCATCTGTTCTTACGTTGCTTATGTATTTCGTACAAACTTACGTTTCTCATGCAGTTCACGTTTCCCATGCAATCTACGTTTCTCATGCAAATTACGTTATTATGCAAATTACGTTTCTCATGTAATTTACGTGTTCTCATGTTATTCACGTTCCTCATGTTATTTACGTTTTCATGCTATTTACGTTCCTCATGCAATTGTATGTTTTTCATATATTTTTAGGCTTCTCATGTAATTTGTTGTTTCGATGTTAAACTCACTTTTATGTTTCTCTCGTTTTTTTTCCAGGTTTCTCATGTTTTCCCAAGGTTACTCTCGTTCTCATGTTCATCACACGTTCATTAATTCACGTTCTCATGCTACCGGTATTTCGCAGGTAGTTTGCGGTTTCTGGCAGCCTCGGTTTTTAGGCTGCTCACATTTCGTAAGCTCGCGCTATGCATGGGTTTCGTTCCTTCACGTAGCTTACGTTCCTGGTGCAGGTTTTCTCAGTATGCTCACGTTTCTCTCGTAGTTCATGTTGCTGTCCCAGTGGTGTGTCACTTACACAAAATAGGTTACCCAGGGGACTGTGGTTCCTCCTTATCCATGCACACAACCTTTTATTGCCTAGCTACTCTTGGCTAGGGTTGGCAAAGCATGGAACTATTGGTTAGTCAGCCATGGCAGCTCCAGTAGCCTTTACGGGCTCAGGGGCTTTTGTGGGTTCTGAATTTTCTCAGTCCCTAGGCCAGTATCAGCAGGCTTCCTACTTGGTTCGGTTTTTGCCTCTTTTAACTCATATCGGCACAGCAGTGTCGGGGCGTATCTGATTGGGACTCAGCGTTTCATGTTGTTAGTAAACCCGGACAGGTTTATTATTTGCTGTGCATTCTATTAAAGCCATCCTCAGGGTTCCTGAAAGTAGCCCTCCTGCTGTGATCAGCAGACTTCTCATCATGGGTCATATTTTCCGTATCGTATCTATCACATTCCCATGGTCTCCTTCGTGTTGGGTACTAGCTCAGTGCTTAAGGCAGGCCTATACCCGGGTTTGGCTCATAAGAGACAGGAGCAGTTCTGCATATTTGTGCCTGGGACTTCAGCCGTATTGGGTAAGTGGAGGTCGTCTTGTTTTCTGGGTTGGCCCAGAGCCACTTTAGAGATACCACAAGCGGTTGGTATTTGGTAGATTATACGTAATTTCAGTGGGCTATAATTTGGCTTCATATTCATCCTACTGGTCATTTTTGCCCCCTTTCAGGCATACTGACCACTTGACCAGGGCACAACTCAGGTCTATGTTCTTTGTTGCTTTTTGTTCCTTTGTACACTATCCACAGATTGACTCCGAGTACAAAAGTATAGTGTATGTGGACCTTGTTCTGGTCATCCCATGCCTGATGAAAGGGTCGTGCATGGCCCAGAAATGTCACAATTTACCACTGTGATGTGATCACTTTGATAAACTTTTGGATGTTATTTTGATGATCCAAGGTGTGCTGGCGATATGTGCTTTGGCTTGTTCTTAGGCAGCTACTTCTCTGATTATAAAGCAATCACTGAGCAGATGATAAACACTTGGATGTGTACTGAGGAATGCCTTTTATCATTAAAAGGTCTTTTTGAAACGTTTATTGGGTAAGAGCATCAAATACAGCCAACATGTTTCTGGGGGAAAAGCCTCCCCCTTCTTCAGGACTTGAGAAGTTGATGTTATTAGAATCATGATGGAATGCACTAAAGGCTTGATAAAGAATGAAGTCTACTAGCTGCATTAAGGCAGCCAATACATTGATAATTTTTTTTGGTCATCCAGTGGGTTGAATGACAAAAAAAATCTGACTGATTCCCCCATTTACACATTCAAGGTGGATGGAGGAATCCTTCCAGTGGCAGGACAAGGTCATCTATGGAGCCCAGGGCGAACATACTAAATTGTGCCCCCCCCCCCCCCAAGGTGTATGAGCATTGTGTCAGCAAAAATCTCCTCCCCCAAAGCAAATTAAGCACTGATCTGCATGCTTACCCCCTAAGCATAAATCCACCCCCTGCTGAAATCCCCCCCCCTAAAAAAAATACTCCCTTCCTAGCACAAATCCTCTAAACCTCAAATTTCCCCTCCTAACACAACCCCACCCCCCAAAAAAAATTCCCTTCCTAGCACAAATGGCCCCCAAACATCCCTACTAGCACAAATTCCCTTCCCAAACAAAAGTCCCTGCTGAACCGGCCAAATTTCAATCCATGTATGGCTGGCTGAGTTTAAATGTTCAGAGGCTGCAAACTCCCCACAAACATACAAACATTTCCTAATTCAAATGTAATGATATGGATCAAGGACTTTGCTCATGTCTATAAGTACCTTAACACTTTAGCATCAGTTTATACTATTACCATCCCCATGTCTCACCAGGCTCAGAGCAGTGACCATCTCCAGTGCTAACTGGATCACCAGCGGAGTGTCACCCACTACACGCATGTTCTCCAAGATAGACTCGCCATAATTCCTCAGCCAGGTTGTCATAGAAGTACCAGGTGATACCAGGGACACTGAAATCAATAAAGTGCTGGAAAGAAAATAAATAAAGGAAACCTTGATGTTCTGCAAAACACAACAGATGCCACAATTCTGCTAGAGCATTGTTATAAGGGAATACTGTTAATAAAATTTGTATGATGAAACCTTTAAGGGCTTCATTCAACATTCAAAACCAAAAATACTAGAGATCCACTTTAATTGGATAACATTAGATATGTAATTTTGGTACATAAACGATAGAATCTTGGTGCAAGAAACAGAAAAAGATATTACCAGGCCATTTCCCATATCCTCTACAACAGTGATCATCAACCCTGTCCTCTGGGCCCACTAACAGGCCAAGTTTTATGTATTACCTTGGGGAGATTGAGACTAGAATACTGCAATCACTGAGCAGCAAATTATATCACCTGTGATTTATTTCAGTTATCTTGCAAACCTGGTCTGTTAGTGGGCCCTGAGGACAGGAGTTGACTTAATGACCACTGCTCTACAAAGGTCAACATTCCCATGGTAGCAGAGAAGGATGTGACCATTCAGCCTCATACACACGATCAGACTTCGAACAAACTTTTCCGTGGATTTCTGTCCAAAGGGTGTTGGCCATGAACTTGGTATACATACACACGGCAGGACATTTTCAGCCAACTTTCACCAAATCACGTGGTTCTTCAGCTCTTTACCGCCACCCTTTGGTCAACTTCTGTATTGTTGTCTGATCTTTTGCATTGGTGCTGAGCATGTGTGTTTGTACTTTGGACTAAAGTCCTATGGACTTGTGTACACACAATAGGATTTTGCACCATAGGACTTTTGTTGCCAGAAAGTTTGTCTGTTTGCACAGCCAACATTTGTCCGATGAAAACCGAACAAGTTTGTCTGATGGAGCGTACACACAGTCAGATGTTGCCTTAAAACAGGTAATTTGCATGTTTGTTGTCAAAAAGTCCGATCGTGTGTATTGGCCTTTACATTGACCTTGACCTCACCGGTTCAATGCCAGAGTCCGAGCTCCCTGCACGTCTTCCACTTCCACATACACCCGAATCTCTCCAAGCTCTCTGTCTGCAGGAGGCCGCACACTGTACTGGCTTTTTAGTCCTCTGTATAAATGGAGCTTCTGACAACCTGTGGCAGAGCAGAGCCCAACTGACAAGGAGTAGAAGAGCTGAGTGTCCGAATCAGGATCCCGCCACCCTAGAAGAGAAACAGAATCCAGTAATATGAACAGTATATGCAGGGGTTCTTGAGATGAGGTTCTCCTCTTGCTTTGGATCTGCCTGTCAACGAGCGCACACATATATCTTACAATGGTGGCCCATCCATTAGGGGCACAGGGGTGCCGCCCCCCTAATCCATGCATCTGGCCCCTAATCTCCCTGCAGGGTGCCGGATGCATGGATTCCAATGGGGTTTTTTTTGTTTTTGTTTCTTTTAGAGGCAGCTGATTAGAGCCAGAGGCTCAAAAAAGGGTGGTCTCAGGGCGCAGAGCACTGCGCCCTGAGCCCACCAAGTTGTGTGACAATAGCAAATTAATATTCGCTATCGTCTTCCTGCTTCTCCTCCCAGCCAATCAGGAAGTGGGTCGACCTGATTGGCCAAGAGAAGAAGCGATGATATTGGCCACTGAGAGAAGGAGGAGGAAAACCACAGAGGGAAGGAAGAGGGAAACCACCGAAGGAAGGAGGAGGGAAACCACCGAAGGAAGGAGGAGGGAAACCACCGAAGGAAGGAGGAGGGAAACCACCGAGGGAAGGAGGAGGGAAACCACCGAGGGAAGGAGGAGGGAAACCGCTGAGGAAAGGAGGAGGGAAACCACTGAAGGAAGGAGGAGGGAAACCGCCGAGGGAAGGAGGAGGGAAACCGCTGAGGAAAGGAGGAGGGAAACCACTGAAGGAAGGAGGAGGGAAACCGCCGAAGGAAGGAGGAGGGAAACCACTGAAGGAAGGAGGAGGGAAACCACCGAGGGAAGGAGGAGGGAAACCGCTGAGGAAAGGAGGAGGGAAGTCGCCGAGGGCGAAGCCACTGCCATGTAAATGAGGAGGAGGAGACGCAAGAAGGAGCAGAAGCTGCTAGATGGGGTAAGTGTGGGGCTAGTGGGGGGATGGACAAGCGACCAGCAGACGGACAGACGGACGGACCGCCACTGCTTATACTGTATGTTAAAAGGCAAATTGCAGTAACGTATTGTGACCAATCCGAAATCATCTTTTAGGGCGTGACTCTTTTAAACTAAACCAAGTTGAAATTTAATTAGCTGGCATGGTTTGTTTCCCTCATTTTATTACATTTTGCATTCCCCTAGAAGTCTGATAAGCATTTATTTAAAGGGACCCTGTACTGAGATAAATATTAAGACTGCCATTGCTCCTGTCTTCTGACTGGCTCAATGCTGATGTCATGACTTCAGTGCTTTTTGAGTCACCAACCTCATGTGCTTTGACCCAACTTGCTTAATGCTTTCTGAGTCACTGACACAAAAGTGATACTTCTTGTGTACTGTTTGCTGTATAATTATCTGTCTGGCACTAAATTGGTGTTTTCGGATCACCTAATTATGCCTGAAACTGATTCCCATCTTAACGCCTTAGAGTCTTTCTGCAGAATATTCATACACATCTATGGTGCAATATAATTATACAGCCCTAAACAATAAAAAATAAATTATTCTCAGCTCTACCCCACCACTGCTGCAGTCTGCAAGGAGCCCTGCTCAGTCAGGAGGAATGCTGCATACCACAAGAGAACAACAAGAGACTGCAAAGAGCATTTTACAGGTGATAATAGGCAACATGTAAAACGAAAGCGGACAAAGCACTACAACAATGGTGGTCAACTTATTAGATATACATGGCTTCTACCGTACTGGCATCACCACAGGGCTGCATAATATGTAAAACTGTCAGAGACTACATACTACAGGAAATGTCAGAGACTGCAGACATACTACCGTAGATGGTCAGAGACTGCAGACATGCCACAGGAGATGGTCAGACAACTGTGGACAATATACAGGGGATGGGTGCTCTGAGCTCTGGTGTACTCTGAGATTGAAGACATGCTGCAGCAGACATTTAGAGACTAGAGGCCTTTACTTAAGGTGACCAGACTTCCCCCGGTTCCCCGGGACAGTCCTCGGACTGAGGACACTGTCCCCGAACCAAGTCTGTCCCCGATTTTGTCCCCGCCGGATTGGGTTTGAATTTTGCTGCCCCATCCCTCCCGCCAAGTTTTTTCTTTATCTTATCTCCTTAACATTTGGTAGTCATATCCCAAAAAATTCTAAGAAGTATCTTTATTTTTTTTATCTCATGGACGAAATGTGACAAATAACGTATATCTATCATACAATCATTCCTTAAACACATACCACATACACTGCATATATAACTTGAGGAAAATGTGCTTATAAAATCGTTTACCATTTGCCAATACAATTAAAAAAAATATGTCCCCAGATTTAATTTTAAAAATCTGGTCACCTTACCTTTACTAATCAAGGCTTCCACTTCTGGCTTTTGGGGACAAACATTAAACATCTTATAGACAAACAATAAGCACCAAATTGCTGCATGCAGCCATTGGTCCAAACGGTCACCAGGGCATCCAGTAGTGAAAAATACTGCTGGTGGAGAGGAGTTTGGTATAAACCAATCACTGTGCGACAGGTAGGGCCCATGCCACTGGTTAAAATGGCAGTCTGGGCCAGATTTCCTAGGAAACAGGCACACTAATGGCTCAGGTGTGTGCTGGGTTTATGTTAGAGCCAGAATTAAGGCTTGTACAAACTGTAAGAAAATCGGGCAAACATTTTCGTCCAAAGAATTTACGTACAATTTTCGTGTAGTGTGTACAAAACGTTCGACAGCCGATTCCGAATTCTTGTACGAAAATTCCCGAAGGGGCAAACTCCAAAATTTTTCTCGTACGGGAACAGAATGGATGATTTTCATTTAATGTGTAAGGAAAAATCAGAAATGAAAGACTGCACACGATCAGAAACAATAAACAACAAAAAAAAGCCTTTGTCATATGAGAATTTTCATAAGAATTTTCGTTCATCGCTTCCAATTTGCTGTGAAACATTGTGAAAAATCGGATGAACATTCGCCCCATTTTCTTATAGTGTGTACTCCACTTTAGAGGTTAGTGGCCCCACCCTCCCGAGGGGGTCAGTCTGTGAAGGGAGCTGTGAGGAGCACATTGCTCCATACTGTCTAGGTCAGGACGGACAAAGGCACGAGCGTGTGAGGATGTAGCAGCTGGGAGCTGCAGGAGAAACAGTCACAGCTGACAAGGAGACAGCGTTTTGTGCACGAGCACTGGGACTGTGTGTTTGATTTTCTGGAGGACCAAATCAGAAGGCCTAAGCCGTGAAGCTAAAAAAAGAGCCATGAGGCTGAACATTATTTGTTTATCACATTGATACGTGGGAGGAGATCCATGTGAACTTTTGTGTTTCTTCTTGTTTTGTTTAAAAAAGAAGTGGGCAGAAAAAGCCCTGAAACGTACTTCTGGTGTGGAGTAAACTCACGGTTTGGCGCTACCAATGAGCTACAAATTCCCCAACTCGTCACAGTTGATATAAACAGTCTTCCCAACATCAAAATTCAGGTAATAATAAATAAGGGAGACGAGGCTCTAGGAAGCTGACGTAAGGTGACAACTGCAAATGCATCTTCCTAGTAAACGTAGGGATTGATTTACTAAAGGCAAATTGTCTGTGCACTTTGCAACATGTATTTGCACTCTGCAAGAGCAGTTGCTCCAGAGCTTAGTAAATGAGCAGAAGCTCTGCTGACTTCCATCATCCAATTGTGTGCAAGCAAAAGCGCTGTTTTTCTATTTTTCCTTGCACGTGATTGGATATTCTTGGCAAAGTGAAACCTTGAAAAGTGAAAGTGAAACCTTACTTCATTTACTAAGCTCTTGAGCAACTGCACTTATTAGCCACTTCAGCCCCGGAAGATTTGGCTGCTCAATGACCAGAGCACTTTTTGCGATACAGTACTGCGTCGCTTTAACTGACAATTGCGCGGTCATGCGACGCTGTACCCAGACAAAATTGACGTCCTTTTTTATCCACAAATAGAGTTGGTGGTATTTGATCATCTCTGCGTTTTTTATTTTTTGCGCTATAAACAAAAAAAGAGCGACAATTTTGAAAAAAAACACAATATTTTGTACTTTTTGCTATGATAAATATCCAAATTTAAAAAAAATAAAAAGCAGTTTAGGCCGATATGTATTCTTCTACATATTTTTGGTAATAAAAATCGCAATAAGCGCATAGTGATTGGTTTGCGCAAAAGTTATAGCGTCCACAAAATAGGGGCTAGATTTATGGCATTTTTATTATTATTTTTTTTTTACTAGTACTGGCGGCGATCTGCAATTTTTATCGTGACATTATTCCGGACACATCAGACACTTTTGACACATTTTTGGGACGATTGACAATTATGCAGCGATCAGTGTTATAAAAATGCACTGATTACTGTATAAATGTCACTGGCGGTGAAGGGGTTAACACGAGGGGGTGATCAAGGGGTTAACTGTGTTCCCTGACTGTGTGTTCTAACTGTAGGGGGAGGGGACTGACTATAGGAGATGACAGATCGTGGTTTCTAGCTATTAGGAACTCACGATCTGCATCTCCTCTCACAACAGAACAGGGATTTGTGTGTTTACACACACACACACACACACGTCCCTGTTCTGCCCCTCGTGCTCGCAATCGCTCGTGGCCGGCGGTCATCGCGACTGCCGGTCACGAGCATCGGCACCCCCCAAGTGCAGCGGGTGCGTGCGCGCGCCTGCTATCCCGCTTAAAGGAGCCGACGTATAGCTACAACGGCTTGCGGGATCGTGCCGACCTGCCGCTGTATAATGACGGCGGCTGGTCGGCAAGTGGTTAAAGTGCACAGTCTTTTTGCCTTTAGTAAATCAACTCCACAGACACACTGGGGTAGATTTACTAAAACTGGTGCACTCAGAATCTGGTGCTGCTCTGCATGGTAGCCAATCATCTTCTAACCTCAGCTTGTTCTATTAAGCAGAGAAGAAAAGATTGATCGCACACTTGAATCCAAAAGATGCTGTAGAAATTTCTTTATTGTCATGAGCAATTTTGTCTGGCTCATGACAATAAAGAAATTTCTACAGCATCTTTTGGATTCAAGTGTGCGATCAATCTTTTCTTCTCTTGATATTGCCTACAGTGATGAGCCGGGATTAGCACCTTGGATTGGGTATGTCCCAGGGGCGGTCTGACAACTCATGGGGCCCCCGGGCAATAGGAGATTATGGGGCCCCCGGGCAATAGGAAATTATGGGGTCCCCGGGCAATAGGAGAAGATTATGGGGCCCCCGGGCAATAGGAGATTATGGGGCCCCCCAGGCAATAGGAGATTATGGGGCCCCCAGGCAATAGATTATGGGGCCCACGCAGTATACACACACACACACATACACAATATACATACACAGTACACACACACACACATACAGTATACACACACATACACAATATACATACACAGTACACACACACACACATACAGTATACACACACATACACAATATACATACACAGTACACACACACAGAATACACATACACACACTGAAAAGGTACTGGGAAGGCGTGGCAGCTATAATCTTGGGATTATTAGAAAAACACAGATTTTTACATACTGTCCCTGGTTTTATTGAGGTTTTATTGAAGCTGGCAACCCTGATGGAGGCCCTTAGTGGCATGGGGCCCTCGGGCAGTGCCCGAGTGCCCCAATGGTCAGTCCGCCCCTGGTGTGTCCATTTTTTGCCTGAAGTGGTGTATGCACCCTTGTTCTTGTTCTATTAAGCCTTGGCAATAAAATCTGAAAGCTGATTGGTTTCTATGCAGAAGTTAGCCTGATTTTGCACTCTCCAGCTTTAAATAAAAATAAATCAGGTATGAGAAGAACACAGCATTACATTGCCATTACCAAGAAGCTTTGCCTGTGGCTGCACTGTGATATTTCTGGTGGCTACTCACCTGTGCAGGTATACTCCAAGAGAGTTTCTAACCACACAAGAGTGTGTTGGGGGAGCAATGAGCAGTTCCCCCCAGTTGGCGGCATATTCGGTATAAGGGTGATGCTGCTTTCTCCCCGTTCAGAACCTCTCTGCTGAGCAACCCGCAAATAGAAAGTATAAGACAGATGATTCTGTAGGACCCTTCTCCGGATTATAAGCTCGGGGGTCCATGGCCCACTGGTGGTTGTGTTCCTGTCCAACGTCAGAGGATGCCCCAGGGTGTCAACCGCACTCCAAGTAAACTGAAAGACATGAAAAACATCTGCGTATGTAATATGATGGGTTGATTTACTAGAAACCAATCAGCAGGGGCGTTGCTAGGTGGCAAAAAGACCAGGGGCTTCAGCCCGAAGTCCAAGGCTGGCACAGGGGGTGGGGGTAGGGGCGGCTTTAGTCTCGCTGGGTTTTTGGCTGGGCAGTGGGGTTGTGTGACGGGGGGTAGGCTCACTTGCTGGTTGCTGCCTGGCTTACCAGTGCCCATCAATACTGACCACTAAACTCACCTGCCTGACACACTGATCATTACACTGACGACCTACCTACCTGACATACATACACTGACCTACCTGACATACACTGACCTACACTCACCTACATAAACTGACCTACTTACCTGACATACATACACTGACCTACCTGACATTCATACACTGATCTACCTACCTGATATACACTGACCTACCTGACATACATACACTGACCTACCTACCTGACATACACTGACCTACCTGACATACATACACTGACCTGCTATGTCACTCAGGCCGCACTCGGCGGCGCTCAGGATCAGATCGATCGCTCGGCCGCGGCGCTCGGGGCTAACAATACAATGGTGCATTCCTGAGACCCGGGGCATTTCGGGGACCCATTCAGCTTATAGTTTTTTTGACAAAGCGTAATTGAATAAGTTTAAGTTAGAAGCTGATTGGCTACCATGCACAGCTGAACCAGATTTGGCACTCTCCAGTTTTCATAACTCAATCCCATTGTGCCCGACCTTTAAGAATTAAAAAAAAAATTCACATCATTGCACACCCCAACACAGTTGACATCTTTCTAAAACTGACTATAACTGTAGAATTACCCAACATTAATACTGTTGGAACTCATGATTTAATACTGTTGCATAAATTTTTTTTTTTCATTACATTGCAGGAGTTTCTCACCATTGTATCATTGTGGCAAGTATTACATTCACCATACAAAATCACAGGACCACTAAGGCTGAACTGATAGGGAGATGATGAATGGCATGAGATGCATTGAACAAAGACTGGTAACACTTTGCCAGCTTGAAGCAAGACCTGCAGAGAGAGAAAGAGACTGTAAATAGTATTTAGGCATTAAAATCAATCGTTGTCACCAACACGTTTACCTAATTTTTTTGAGCAATGCAAGACCATCCAGTTATCAAACCCGTACATCACTGCCCTGTAGGAACTGATATTCTTATCCATCACTGAGTACCCAACATTCTCATGTACATGACCACTAGGCACATGCGGTTATTTTTGCTCCGAATTAATATTCGGACACATTTTTTCGTTATTCGGAGATTCGGGTATGTCCGAATTCCCGAATTACAATATAAACAAATTTTGCCGAATGTAACAACGTAATGAAATTTGTCCGAATTTCGGAAATTCGGACTGAAATTCGAATCGAATTTTACATTGAACTCCAGTCGAATTCTAACTACACAAAATTCTGATATCAAAGACTGTGTGTGTTATTACAGTACCATTTCGCAAATAATGCTGTTTTTGTTACGCCAAAAAGTGATTTAACCACTTCAGCCCCGGAAGAATTTACCCCCTTCCTGACCAGAACACTTTTTGCGATTTGGCACTGCGCCGCTTTAACTGACAATTGCGCGGTCGTGCGGCGTGGCTCCCAAACAAAATTGACATCCTTTTTTTCCCACAAATAGAGTTTTCTTTTGGTGGTATTGGATTGCCTCTGAGGTTTTTATTTTTTGCGCTATAAACAAAAATAGAGCGACAATTTTGAAAAAAACACATTATTTTTTACTTTTTGCTATAATAAATATCCCCCAAAAATATATAAAAAAACTATTTTTTTCCTCAGTTTAGGCTGATACATATTCTTCTACATATAGATATGAACATATAGATACATATATAATATATTCTTCGCAATAAGCGATTATTGATCGGTTTGCGCAAAAGTTATAGCGTTTACAAAATAGGGGATAGTTTTTTGGCATTTTTATTAAAATTTTTTTTTTTTTAAATGGCAGCGATCAGAGATTTTTCTCGTGACTGCGACATTATGGCGGACACATCGGACATTTTTGACACATTTTTGGGACCATTGTCATTTATACAGCAATCAGTGCTATAAAAATGCACTGATTCCTGTGTAAATGACACTGGCAGTGAAGAGGTTAACCACTAGGGGGCGGGGAGGGGTTAAATAAGTACTAGGGAGTGATTACTAACTGTCAGGGGGATGAGCTGTGAGTGTGACGTCACTAATCTCTGCTCCGATGACAGGGAGCAGAGAAAGTGCACTTGGAAGTGCAATCGCTGTAGATCCGAGGGGGACATGCAAGGAAAATAAAAAAACAGCATTTTAGCTTGCACATGATTGGATAATAAAATCGGCAGAGCTTCCCCTCATTTCAGATCTACCCCTCAGAGTTACAGTTCAGTGCAATTTCAAGTGCACTTTGCACTTGTAGTGCAAAGTGGATTTGCCTTTTGTAAATAACCCCCACTGTAATCTTTTGATGAAGATTTTTCTTTTGTTTGTTCACTTTGCTGCATTCAAATCGAAAAGAATATAAAATGTTAGTTTCGACCGATTAGAAAATTTATCGATTTGAACATTTTGAAAAGAAAAAAATCAGTAAATTCTAAGAAGGAGATAACTAGATTCTAAAGAAAGAAATAACTAGATTAGCGAATCAAAACAAAGCAAAACACATTTTTTTGTCATGCACATATGTAATGACCACATAGGGGTTGGTCTCATGGTTCTTATTGCTGTTTTTTCACTTACAAAAAGGCATAAAAGATTTCACTCAGTGCAAAAGATTCCCGGATGGCTTCACATGGCTTTTTTATGGCAGCAATCACTTCTCCCAATAATCACCAGCTGTATGTCACTATGTGGTTTCTGCTTTTCCAGCAATCCACAGCGCAAAACGACATCACCGTGCCAAGTGAGGAAAGACAATAATGTAGGAGAAGATAGTTTTTGTGGAGTGTAATATTTAAAACACTAAGCCTAGGTTCACATTGATGCGATTTGTCAAATCGCATGCCAAATCGTCGGCTATTGCCGGCAATAGCACCGTTCCGAACCGATGCGATGCCGACTTTTTTTGTTTGTTTGTTTGTTTTTTCAGGGGTTTACAACCACTTTAAAGCCCAATTGAACTTTCAGTTTAAATCAGCTAAATACATTCCAGGTACATCAGAAAAAAAAGGTGTTCAAAGTCTTACATATATTTTCATTAGAAAACAGCCATAGCCTGAGAAGCAAAGCCTGCTCTCTGCCAGCATGCTTTGGAGAAGGAACCTTGCACTCTGTGTAGAAGCAGTGGTCTCTCTGTAGAGGTCCAACACACCCCCCTTGATGAGTCAAAGCTGGAAATCTCCAATAGCAAAGCCTGAGAAAACAAGCCTTCCCCCTGCCAGCACGCTGAAGAGAAGGATCCTTGCACTCTAGGTGGAAGCAGCGGTCTTTCTGCAAAGGTCCAACACTGCCCCTGCTGAGCAAGAGCTAGAGTTCTCCAGCCAACAAATGAATATTCCTTTTGGATAACAAAAATCTGGAACACATACAGCTGGCAATTACCAGGACCAGTTGGTGTTTGCTGCAAAACAACACTTGAAGCCATCTAGGGGCATCCTGTAGACTGAGGAGACTCAGTGTCCTTGGATTGCAACAAGCAATAGACCAGCAATAAGCACATCTAAGGCCCGGTTCATTCCAACTTTGAGAGCACATGTTGCATGACAAGTCGCGCCCCATTAAGTGCAATGGAACCATTGTAATAGGAGCGACTTAAATCACTCCGACTTAGAAAAAGGTTCCTGCACTACTTTTGGTCTGATTTCGGCACGACATGCATTGACTTCTGTTAAAGCAGAACTCCGGGATTTTCGATTAAATCCCCCATTAGTACAGCCCCCCCCCCACACACACACACACACAAACACACACACAAAACACTAAACAATTATTACATTTGTGAAATTTCTTACTGTATAAGAGATATGTCTGTTTGAATTTTCAGGAAGTCAGTTTTGTGATTCAAAAAATGCAACCTTGATTCTGGCAAGGAGGAGGTGTTAGAACAATGATTGCATCATATCCTCCTCTCTCTCACTGTAATCAGACTACATTTCCCATGAATCCTTGGGATGGGAGTGAATGTGGAAGATACACGAGGCCTGTACAAATGTGAACTCGCCCACTTCATCATAAATCACACCCCTCATTCTGCAGCCAGCAAGCCATACATAATACACGGTATGATAGGAAACAGCCTAATAATACAAACCAGTGCAATGTGTCGTGTCCACCAGTGCCGAATGTCAGGGACCACCAGAGCCAAATGTCAGGGACCACCAGAGCCAAATGTCAGGGGCCAACAGAGCCAAATGTCAGGGGCCAACAGAGCCAAATGATAGGGACCACCAGAGCCAAATGTCAGGGGCCACCAGAGCCAAATGTCAGGGACCACCAGTGCCGAAAGTCAGGGGCCACCAGAGCCAAATGTCAGGGACCACCAGAGCCAAATGTCAGGGACCACCAGAGCCAAATGTCAGGGACCACCAGTGCTGAATGTCAAGGGCCAACAGAGTCAAATGATAGGGACCACCAGTGCTAAATGTCAGGGGCCACCAGAGCCAAATGTCAGGGGCCACCAGAGCCAAATGTCAGGGGACACCAGTGCCAAATGTTAGGGGCCAACAGAGCCAAATGTCAGGGGCCACCAGAGCCAAATGTCAGGGGCCACCAGAGCCAAGTGTCAGGTGCCCCCAGAGCCAAATGTCAGGGGCCACCAGAGCCAAATGTCAGGGGCCACCAGAGCCAAATGTCAGGGGCCACCAGAGCCAAATGTCAGGGGACACCAGTGCCAAATGTTAGGGGCCAACAGAGCCAAATGTCAGGGGCCACCAGAGCCAAATGTCAGGGACCACCAGAGCCAAATGTCAGGGGCCACCAGAGCCAAATGTCAGGGATCACCAGAGCCAAATGTCAGGGGCCACCAGAGCCAAATGTCAGGGATCACCAGAGCCAAATGTCAGGGATCACCAGAGCCAAATGACAGGTGCCACCAGAGCCAAATGTCAGGGACCACTAGAGCCAAATGTCAGTCCCACCAGTACCTCATATCATATGTTGCGGAGGGGCGGACCACCAGGCAGGGAGGAGGAGGAAGGAGGAGAGAGAAAAAGGAGGACACCTCCTCCGCTCCACTACAGGAAATAGAACTCCCTGCTCGGCTTTCAGAGGACTACAAGGAGGCGTGTCAGAACGCTGGCTGAGCTGAGGAGAGGGATAGCAGCCAGCGGTCTTACAAACAGGATGTCAGCAGGCAATAACAGTTTTTCAGCAAGTTCAGCAGCCTATTATAGAAGAACTACAGAGTTTAGAAGAACATGGATGGCAAAGTTGGTGAAGGAAGGAGATCAGCAACAAGGACAGGGAAAAAAATTTTTGTCCGGAGTCCTGCTTTAAAGAAGTCGTATGCAAGTCATGCCGAAGTCGCGCTGGGATCTCGACTTCAAAGTTGCACAAAAGTCGCGGCAGTGTGAACCGGTCCTAAAAAGAAGTGTTTGGTGGTGGATGTGGATAACAGTTGTAGAGCTTGGGGGTTTCAGCTAAAAATTAGGATGAATCAGGGGAGGTTCGGTGTATTAGGAAAGCATAGGAGCTAAGCCTGTTTTCCTGACATGGATTTGCTCAGCTATACAGATCAGTTTTCATATACAGGAACTAAAATGTAATTTTTTTTTTATGTGCTTCTTAGTTATTGCCATGGGAAACAAAAGACAAGTATTTTTTTTCACAGAATTTCTAAAATCATATACATCAAATTTAGTTGCACTTACTATCTGCTGGGCTGTGGCTGCAGGTCTTCCAGGCTTCCATACAGTTAGGGTGAAGATGAAGGAGTTATTAGCACAAGGTGCTGCCCAAATGACCGAGATCCTTGGCAGTCCAGGCAAAGATGGCAAGGGGCAGGATGTACCCTTTGGAAACACATAAACAAGTGAAAGGAAGTCATTAAAGTGACATAGGCACTTGCCAATACTGAGGTCCCCCCTTACATCAAAGTCCCCCTTACATCTGGTTCTCCATCATCAGAGCCCCCCTTACATCATGGTCCCCCCCCCCCATATCAGTGTCCTTATCAGAATCTTCCCTTGCATTAGCATCCCCTTCAGAGTTCCCCCTACATCAATGGCCCTATGTAAACCATATGCAGCCTCTGCAGTCCTTAAGCCTTAATTTGTGCACATTGAAAGTATGGCACTAACCCTAGCTTGGGGCCACATAAAATCTTAAAGTGGGTCAGATGTGGCCTGCGGGCCGTAGTTTGGAGACCCCGGCCATATACATAAGATGAGAGAAGATGGTGGTCTACAGACAATACGGACTGTCCAAGAAGGTTCTTCCTGCAGGAACTTTCATTAAAAAAAAGCCCAATCCATAGCTGGTCAGAGGAGTATATTTGTTTTAGACTAAATAAAATTAGCATAGTAGTTTGGGTGTGACGGACAACACACAATTTATCATACTCGAAAAATGAACCATCAAGTATACTTGTAAACTGACATTAAAAGCCCTATTTCATTCCATTCTTTTATACCAGGGGTCTCCAAACCTTCTAAACAAAAGAGCCAGTTTACTCTCCTTCAGGCTTTAGGGGGGCCGGACTGTGGTCAGCGGGAGTAGAAAATGTCTTGTCATCAGTGCCCCATCATTTGTTATAATGGGAGGAATAGTGCCCCATTGTTGATCACAATGAGAAAAATAGTGACCCATCGATGGTGTCAGTAGGAGGAATGGTTCTCTATCATTGATGTCAGTTGGTGAAATAGTGCCCAAAGCACCAGATAAAGGCCAGCAAAGGGACACATCCGGCCCTCCGGGCCACAGTTTGGAGACCACTGTTTTATACCTTAAAATAGGAAATTTCTCTTTGCACTAGCTTTCTGTAATCCACTGCACATTAACATTCAGATTGCAAAAGAGAGAGTAATGCTATAAGTCAATCGAGCTTTACCGCATTACACAGTGCTGTGAATCTCACATATAGAGTTTGCTGATTGGGGAAGAGAACACAGAGATGACCTCTTTATTGAGTTGCTGTTCCTTCACTATCCAATAACAGCCCTGACCTAGCTATATTTATTGGACTGAAACAGAGGAAAGTAAATGGGCAAGACTTTGTTATGTGTCTGGACTAGAAATTGGCTTGACAGATTTTTTTTGGCAGATAATAAAGTTTACAAATCTGTATTGGAACCCTAAGACCCCATACACACTATTAGATTTTCTGCAGATTTTTGTCTTCAGATTTACCAAAACCATGTAGTGCAAGGGCCTGCCTGATTGCAAACAAATTGAAACTCTTATGCCCCGTACACACGATCGGACTTTGTTCGGACATTCCGACAACAAAATCCTAGGATTTTTTCCGACGGATGTTGGCTCAAACTTGTCTTGCATACACACGGTCACACAAAGTTGTCGGAAAATCCGATCATTCTGAGTGCGGTGACGTAAAACACGTACATCGGGACTATAAACGGGGCAGTGGCCAATAGCTTTCATCTCTTTATTTATTCTGAGCATGTGTGGCACTTTGTCCGTCGGATTTGTGTACACACGATCGGAATTTCCGACAATGGATTTTGTTGTCGGAAAATTTTATATCCTGCTCTCAAACTTTGTGTATCGGAAAATCCGATGGAAAACGTGTGATGGAGTCTACACACGGTCGGAATTTCCGACAACAAGGTCCTATCACACATTTTCCGTCGGAAAATCCGACCGTGTGTACGGGGCATTATGCCGCGAACACACGATTGGACTTTCCGACAACAAAACCGTGGGTGTTGGCTCAAACTTGTCTTGCATACACACGGTCACACAAATGTTGGCCAACAATTACAAACGTAGTGAGGTACTACGTGGTTTTTCAGCTCTGTAGCGCCACCCTTTGGGCTCCTTCTGCTGATTTTGTGTTAGTAAAAGTTTGGTGTGTTGATTCGTGCTTTTTTTTCGCGTTTTTCATTTTGCGCTTTTCAGTTCGTTTCTGAACGGCCGTTCGTCAACCAGACATGTTGCGGAATCGGAGGAGATAACGTGTTGTTTCTTATTGGCCTTGGAGTTATTGCTTTGACATTATTTTTTTGGTTGAATAATGATTTGATTTGGTATATTTTCTATATTTTTGGATGCATAGAATGCACTTTTTGGTTAAGTTCTTTTGGCAGATAGTATGTCTAATTTTTTTTTTTAATTCACAAAAAAAAAAATTGTGGAGAATAATACCTGGCTTTGTGTTTTACTTCAGATGACAGTTTGGGAGTAGGCAGTTACATTTAAAAAAATACAATGTCAAATTAACAAGGGACACCAACATAGTTGTATCTTTGATCTTATAAACTACGGGGGATAATGGTGTTGTGGTAACTTGCACAAAAAAAAACAAAAAAAAACATAATAATATTATTCTTGATATCACTAGAAAAAAAAGGCCTTTGAAAATTAGTTTGCCATAACTCCATCAGTATCACCAGCAAAACAGCTTCATTATTATCCCATTAAAGAAGAAGAGAATTGTGCGCTGCATTTGGAGATTTCATAATTTGCCGAGTCACGAATGTTAATTCTCCATTATGAACGCTAGTTTACAAGAGCGACCGCTTCTGCTTCCGAGCATGTGTGTTTGTACTTTGGACTTTTGTCCGACGGACTTGTGTACACACGATCGGAAAATCCGACAACGCCCATTTGTTGGCTGAAAATTTGAGAACATGCTAGCCAACATTTGTTGGCGGAAAGTCCGACAACAATTATCCGATGGAGAATACACACGGTAGGACTTACCGCCAACAAGCTCACATCCAACATTTCCCGTCGGAAAGTGCGATCGTGTGTACGGGGCTTTAAGTTTCGACCTCATATTATATGGTTTTGTTAAATCTGAAGACATAAATCAGCAGAAACTCTAATAGTGTGTATGGGGTCTTAGACTGGGTTCACACTGCCGACGGATGCGGGGATGAATCAGGGCCGAATTTTTGCCTGAAATGGAGCTAAAGATGCACAGAACCCCTGTGCAAGCCAATCTGCAGCCGTCAGAGATTTGTGAACCGGCTCCACAGAGAGCCAGTCACAATCTCTTGTCATACGAATTAAGTGCGGCGAAACCCACATCCAATTCGTGTGAAACCCAATCATAATCACTTTGTATAACCCCATACCAATACCCATTGCCTTGTGAAATATGATAGCAATATTTATTGCTGCCAAAAAAAAAAAAACAATCCATAAATATGTTTGGAAAACCTGGTGCCAAATACAAGTGGTAATAAATTTCACCTTAATGCATTCTATGCATTAAGGTGAAAACCTTCTGTTGCAGAGGATCCCCCCATATCCCCACCCCTTTATACCTACTTGAGTCCAATCTCTATCCAGCGCTGTGCATGAGAGCAGCGGCTCTTCTGGCTTTGTCCCTCCTTTCCGGACATATTGATGGCTCCCTCTCCTGTCAATCAAATCATATGATGAGGGATATGGCTGAGCCTCGCTGTCTGTGTCAATAGATGCAAACAGGGCGGCTCAAGACCAAGCCCACAGAAATGCCACCCATAGAAAACCACTTTCTATGGGGGCACTCGTGGGTGGGGGGGGGGAGCCAGGAGCACTGGCAGGTGACCAAAGAAGAGGAGGATCAGGGCTGCTCTGTGCAAAACCATTACACAGAGCAGGTAAGTATAACATGTTTGTTATTTGAACTTTTACAATCAATTTAATGATCCTGAAAATAAAAATGTTTTCTCAACTTCACTTCACTTTTCTCATGCATGTTATGTGGATGCCGATTTATTTGCACTTAGTATGTATGGGCAAATCTGCACAGGTTTGACTCCCCAAAGATTCCGAAAAATCCTGTTTGAAAATTGAGGAACCAGAACTTAGCAGCAAATTTTTGTCAAATATTTATTTCACATGCTGCTCCAAGAGAGATCAGGCCCCACACTCCACATCAGCTTTTATATTTTACCAAAATAAGGGTATTATATTATGTTTATGTGCACTAAATTTGCGTTTGATAAATGGCTGCACAAATAGTGTTTGACATCTAAAAATAGAAAAAGTCACCATTTTATTCTCCAGGGCCTCTGCTTTTAAAAAATATAACGTTTGGGGGTTCTAAGTAAATTTCTAGCGAAAATGCTGATTTAACATGTGTGTGAAAAAATTCCCTGGACAGCTAGTGGTTAAAGGGTAACTCTACGTTCGTGAGAAAAAAAAATGTGCAAATAAAAAAAAAAAATGATATAGTGTATACAATTGCAACTCAAGTCATATTGTAATTGAATGTTATTAAAAATGACCTTTCCTTTTCAATCTGCAGTGCTGTAATTTTCTGCAAAATGCAATGCAATATTGCGACCTGGAGGTGTCCTGTACACAGATGGTATACAGAAACGCCCCCTGAAAATGTCATTTCTTGCTTGAGTGATTGATTTTCCAAGATTCACTGTCCACATGGACACGGACAAACAAACAGCTATTTCTTCAGAATAACAAAAGGCAGGAATCTGCAACAAAGTTTGTTGGAATTCATGCAATGTACACAGATCACCACAGAGGGGAATGTTTTTTTTTCTCAACAAAAGTGGAGTTACTCTTTAATCAACAGCATTGCATGATTTTTTTCCAAAAATGTTACAATTAATTACAGTTCCTGGCTATCTCACCTTATTCTCCAGTGGTTTTACACTCCATTCATATTCCATATCCATCTCTTTCTGTCTTTCATCCAGGTCAGGATCATAAGATTGCGTACCATCCAAAGCCAAGTCTATGTCTATTGGCCAAATTCGTTTTGAGCCTCCTTGTATCTGAGCAATGAGTGAGCTATCTCTCACTTGAAAAACATGTGTTGCATTATTAGAGAGTGGTGTTCCTTCAAGAGTGATGGTGAACAGCAAGCAGTAAATCCCAATGCTAAGCGTGCGTCCAGGAATGGACAAGAAAGTTTTTGAAGTGTCCAATTCTGGGACAGTTAACAAATCATTGGAGCAATCTGTCCCTTTATAAAGCTGCCATAGATATACTGCCCTGTACTTGATACATCCTCTTAGATTCACACTGATTTCAAAATTACCACCAAAGGATTTGTACAAGAACTTTGGTGGTTGTAATATCTGGACTTGGGGCTGTTCACATGCTAGTGACCGAACGCTTACTGCTGTCTGAGCATAGACAACACTCACCAGATTGAAAGCAGAAATGCGAGTCACAAAATTCCCTTCATGGTGGTAACAGTATTCAACTGTATTCTCCATACTTGTAACATTTCTATCATCACCTTCAAATGTCCAGAGGAAATGTAGGTCCGACCCATCAGATATAACAGCAAGAAATATGACACACTGGTTCAGAAAAACCTCTTTGATGTTGCTCTCCAGGTAAACCTTAGTTACTGGTGATTGGATGATCACTGATGATGTAAATGAGGAGAAACACGGGGGGTTACTAACACTGAGAAGAACATGAAGTGTTCCAGCTTTGAGAAAAGTGAATTCTATGGATTGACCCATAAGGGTTGACTCGGGTTGTCCGACTTGTTGGAAGGTCCATTGAAAGCTGGTGGCATATCCAGATTCCAGGGTGGCCATTAAATGCATTGTTTGATTCACAGGCCAAGAAGATGGAAGACCTATCACTTTCAACCCTTTCAGGCTCTCTGCAACTTGAATGCTATGGCTAATATTTGATCTGCTGACTTTATTATACGCAACGGCCAAAACATTAAATGTGCCAGAAAATGGAAAATTAAAGTGAGCACAGTTATTAATGAGGGTCTCGGAGAGATTCAGTTGAGGAACCATCAATGTGAAGGACACATTTGTGCCATGGTGAACACTGGGACAAATGTTGACTTCTTGCCCCATACAGAAGAGGTCTTTCTCTGTGTTGAGCATAAACCCACTTACTGGATCCTGCACCAACAATAAAACAGATGTGCTGGCATTGCTCACTGAGTTGCAGGCCCAAAGCCACAGCCAATACTGCCCGGGTTCTGTGAATATATGCGACACGTTTTGGGTATTGTATGTGACATCTTTGTTTGCTCCAGACACTGTCCATTTCCACAGCAAATCTGTGCCATTTTCAACTGAACCACATAATAAAATCCTTTTGCGTGACAAAACCGCTTGGGAATGATATATGTCTTCAATGCCAATGCTAAGGTTGGACAAAACTTCTTGCACAGTCAACACTGTTGACACAATAGTTGAACTCAAAGCATTGGACACTGTAACTGTGATGTTCTTTAAACCTGGGGTAAGGAAATTTAAAGTCACAGATTGCTTTTGACTAGTTGGCATTGCTGAATCTTCCCCAAGATGCCAATTGTACTCCAGTTCACTACCAGATTCAACAAAAACAGTTAGGTTTACTGGATTTCCAAGACCAACAAAGCTACCAGATTTCTGAATATAAACACCTTTTATTCTCTCTAAGATTTTGACTTGAGTTTGGGCATATCCAACCCCCAAGGCATTCTCTACCCAAACCTCTGCCAAAATTACTTCTAATTTAGTTGGATGGAAATAAACAGATGAATTGTTGCTTTCCCATGGCCCAGGCCACAACACCCAGCGGAATGTAAGGTTGGTGCCTTTGATAACATGAGCTGTGAGAGTGAGGGGTTCCAAAAGACCAGCATAGCCAACCACATATGGGTTCTCTTGATGTATATTAACACCTTCAATTGGCTCCTGCACATCTACCATGATGAATGCTTCAGCAAAGCCCACTAAGTTTTGTGCCTTCACTCTAACCCTATAAGTTCCTGGATCAGTGAATATATGAGAGATATTTGAAGGTCCAGTTACATTTAGACACGAGTTACACATTGACCAGTAATATTGCACACTTTCCCCACTAGACAAGGATGTAAAAAAATTGACCTTTTGCTTAGTCCTTGCCACCACATAGTCAGCACTTAAACACAATCTTGTGATCGGAATTTGCACATATACTATAACAGAGGTTTCACCAAAGCTCACGCTGGTATTTACCTGGACACTGACAGTTATGTTGCCTGACACATGAAATGTGTATGAGACATTTTGTCCAAAATCCACATGAGATGAATCACCAAAATTCCAAAGGAAATTGGCAGAGACATCAGAGACGACTGCAGTAAATGCTACTTCAACACCAGCTGAAATGACATCTCCCCCATTATGTCTTATGGAAACCAAAGTAATGGGTCTCTGAACAGTCACATAAGACTGTGTCCTGTACTGGCTGACTTGATTCCACACAGTCAATGTGACTTTGTAGTTTCCTTCAAACTTGTAAGCCCATGTAGCCTCTGATGAGGAAGAATTGAGAGGTAACATGCCATCGCCGAAATCCCATTGATACCAATAGAGGTGCACTGGATCTGGAGGAGGTTGCACCGAAGCATTAAAAAGGATTAACTGGGACACATTAGTAACTGAAGCTGATGCATTGATGGTAGCCACAATTATCTGATCTTCTACTATAGTGATTTTGCTATAAATTTTGCTGCTCTTCTGTCCACTCACCAACAGCTTCAGTGTATAATTACCAGCAGCAACATAGCTATGCCACACCTCAGCTTTTCCTTGCACCAATATTGGTTGACTGCCATCCCCAAAGTCCCAGTGAAATTTCAGCAAGAAGGATGGCCCTGTGAGGTCTGCAGTAAGTTGAGTCTTCAAATGACTGGTGATAACATCAGGGAGGACGTTATTGACATGAATCATGTAAATCTGAATAACAATGGAACTACTTATGTAGCTCAAGGAGTTTCTAGCAACTGCTCGAACAGTAAAATTGCCACACTGGGAGTATGTATGGGTTACTGAAGGCTTCGACTGGTTAGAGTAAGTTATACCATCCCCCATATAGAAATTCCATATAACATTTGTGCCCTGAGTTAATGAGCAGGTTATTATGCTTTCTTCTCCCAGTTCAGTTGTTTCATTGCTCAACACTTGCAGGCCTTCAATTTTCTCTTCAATGGTCACCATTAATGATCCTGTTACGTAGCTCTGTCCATTTGTCACAGTGGCTGTGACATTGTATGTGCCAAGTGATTTGTAGATGTGTTGTGTTTGCAAATCATTACTTTGGACAATGTCAGATTTGTCACCAAAGTTCCATGTGACAGTCACACCAAAGGCGGAGGGAAGACAAGTAGCAGAGAACAATGTACTTTTATGAACTTCAAGAGTGGATTGGTCTACTTTCAGACTCACGCTGAAGAGTCGATGGACAACTTGTAACAGTAAAGTCCTTGTGATCTCAGAGCCATCAGTATAAGCCTTTACAGTCACTTGATAATGACCTATAATGAACCAAAGTTATCATTAGCTTTTATATAGAATGTATAGTCTTTTCCTATTTTAGCACATATGTAACAGTTTCTCATTCCATATGCATCCATATGCATCAGCCATGTTTCCTCATTACTTATATACCTCTGACTGACTGGTGATGGAGTTTGGACACAGGAATGATGTCATGGTACCCCCCACACAATAATGTTTGGGCCCCACAGTTGGCCGCTCAGTCCCAAACAATGCCACATTAGGGAGGTCACATGCTTCCATACACCAAGATGCCTCAGCATGTTAGGCTTGCTCTATTTGACAAAGGAGAATGGTTGGGTAAGTATACATGCCTAGACAGAGTGAGTTATTTGAAAACACTACCATTTCAGGCAGGGCCGTCTTTAACACAGGGCAAATGGGGCATCTGCCCAAGGCCCATTCATTGTTGGAGGGCCCCAAATGCTGATAAGTCAATTTGCATTCGTTTTCTCCTCCTTTTTATCCAGCTCGGCATGGGTTAAGTGAAGTCACGTCCCCTCAGTGTCTCTTCTACTGGCTGGCTGTCCCCTTATCTCAGTCTGAGTGGACTGAGCCTCTTCCCCAGTGAGATGCTGCATTCCGCTCCTCCCATCCTACCTCTGCGGGCTGCCACACTACATCGCTCTGCACAGCGAGTATACTGTCTCCCTCAGAGACACTGTGTGCTGTCCTGAGCCGGGCTCCCTGTCCCACCACCTCTGATAACTTCTCAGGGAGTCTCAGCTGCTGCAGAAATTCTTGGGGGAGTGCAGGGCTGCTGTGTGTTGTAGTGCAGGGCAGTGATTGGCTGCTGTTGGAGAACTTCTTGGAGGGAAGGCGGGGAGGGCTGCTGGGTGTTGTAGTGCAAGGCAGGGATTGGCTGCTGCTACAGAACTTCTTGGAGGGGGAGGAGAGGGCTGCTGGGTGTTGTAGTGCAGGGCAGTGATTGGCTGCTGCTGCAGAACCTCTTGGGGGGGGGGGGCTGCTGGGTGGTGTAGTGCAGGGCAGTGATTGACAGCTGTGGGCTCAACAATAACCACCTCCCCGCCTCTCCACCCTCAACAATAACCCCCCTCCCTGCTTCTACACCCTCAACAATAACCCCCTCCCCGCTTCTCCACCCTCAACAATAACCCCCCTCCCCGCTTCTCCACCCTCAACAATAACCCCCTCCCTGCTTCTCCACCTTCAACATTAACCCCCTTCCCGCTTCTCCACCCTCAACAATAACCCCCCCTCTTCTCTACCCTCAATAACCCCCATTCCTGCTTTTCCACCCGCAACAATAACCCCCTCCCCGCTTCTCCACCCTCAACAATAACCTCCTCCCTGCTTCTCCACCCTCAACAATAACCCCCTCCCTGCTTCTCTACCCTCAACACTAACCCCCCTCCCCGCCTCTCCACCCTCAACAATAACCCCCTTGCTGCTTCTCCACCCTCAACAATAACCCCCTCCTTGCTTCTCCACCCTAAACAATAACCCCCCTCCCTGCTTCTCCACCCTCAACAATAACCGCCTCCCCACTTCTCCACCCTCAACAATAACCCCCCTCGATGCTTCTCCACCCTCAACAATAACCCCCTCCCTGCTTCTCCACCCTAAACAATAACCCCCCTCCCCGCCTCTCCACACCCAACAATAACCCCCTCCCTGCTTTTCCATCCTCAAAAAAACCACCCTCCTCTTCTCAACCCTCAATAATAACCCTCCTCCCCACTTCTCCACCCCAAACAATAACCCCTCTCCCTGCCTCTCCACCCCCAACAATAACCCCAATCCCTGCATCTCCACCCCAATAACCCCCCTCCCTGCTTCTCCACCCTCAATAATAACCCCCTCTCCACTTCTCCACCCTCAATAATAACCCCTCCTGGGGAGGACTGTGTAATGATGGGGGTATTATGGGGGACGAATCCTGTGTAATAATGGGGGGGGGGGGGGTAGTATGAGGGAGGGGGCCTGTGTAGTGATGGGCATAGTATGGGGGAGGGGGTCCTGTATAATTATGTGGGAGGGGGGTCTTGTAATTATGGGGGTAGTATGGGGAATGGGGGTCGTATGTAGTGATTTAGGTAGTGTGGGGGAGGGAGTCCTGTATAAATGATGGGTTGGGGATTGCCTTTGGGGGGCCTGGGGAAATGTTTGCCCAGGGTCCAATCAATATTAAAGACGGCCCTTATTTCAGGGCTAAGTGACAGTGTCTCTTTAAACAGCAAGGTTTGAGCGACAGTAGTGGAAAACAAAGTTGCTGGCCATAAGCTCCCCATAAATGAGTCATTCAACCAGTGTTTTGAATGAAAGCAAAGGACTCGATTCCCCCAATCACACATTGATGGTGGATGGAGGAATCCTCCCCACTGTGCCTTTGTATTCTGACAGCAGGGAGACTTCCCCACCGTCAGAATACACCGATCAGCCCTGCCAGCTATAGCCTGTGGTACTGATCAAGCGAGGAAGATCCAATAGGGTGGTTGAACACCCTACAACCTTCATGCCCATACATGGATCGAAATTCAGCAAGTCCCTGCTCAACCAGCCAAATTAGAATCCATGGGCTGGCTTTAGATTAGTGACCATTCTAAACCATAGGTGTGCGCAGCCTATCGCATTAGGGTGTGCACCTCAAAAGCTCAAACACATATGCTTGTGTGTGCATGTGTATATATACGGAAGGTGTCAGTAGATCAGTGAATGGTGTCAGTAGGGCAGTTACAATCCTATTTTAATTGTTTTTTTTGCAATTATTTAGGAGAAAAAAAAGATTTTTTATCTTATTTGGTGAAATATCAGGGGCCTAAACATTGGAAATATGCACCACACGGGGTGATTAGGGTGTGCCCAGGCACACCTGGCACACCCTGTGCGCACGCTTATGTTCTAAACACTCTACATTTATAACAATTTAAAAAAAAATGGAGGAGCATGTATGTGATGGAGACACAACAAAAAGACAAAACCTCTCTAAAGTGAAGAAAATCCTCATTTAGACAACTGCCACTGGAACAACTGTCCCCATTCCTGTTCCAGTGACACCTCAAAAACTTTGGATTTTCTCTCACTTTCAGTCCCATCGACAATGGTCACCGGAACAATTAGAGGGTAAATCTGAATTGGGGATACAGACAGCAGCTAAACCTAATAGAGGCTCTAACCCTTCCCTACGCTGTCCAAAATGATATATACATTCTGTCATTGAGTACACTTTAACCCGTAAGTATAGATTCATAGTACATTGTTTTTTCACCAACGACTCACTTTCTTCGGCATATACATGATGTTCTGTGTCATTCAAAGTGACCAAGAAGTTAGAATTCTGCATATCATGAGGAGCACAGAAACTTCTGTTTAGCAGTGGACTGCCATCTCCGAAATCCCAGCTGTAGAGATAGTACAATAATTAATACAAGATTTTTAGGATCATAAATCACTCTGCTGAAGGCAAGACCAGTACAAGATTATCAGAAAGTAACCTTATGGCCACATCAGATGTTCTTTGCACTTGTATCCTGAATAATATTGTTTGAGACTCGGAGGCCAGCAGCACTGTGGAGGAGACAAGGAGCTCAGCTTCCGGCAGTGGTAAACTTCCTTCTACTTGTAGAATTACCTCTTCCTCCTGGAAGCTGATAGGGTTCTGAGCAAAAAGCTAAAAAAAAAAAAAAAAAAAAGATACCGGCATCAGATAAAGATATTCATTAGCATAGAACAGTGGGTGCCAAACTGCGGCCCATGGGGTGGCTTGACTTTATCCAACTCTCGGGGCGCTGTTCCTTCCACTGATATGAACAATTGTGCACTACACCAAGGATGGGGACTATTCTTCCCATTAATACCAATGACGGGGCACTATCATACCTCCCAACATTTTGAGATGGGAATGAGGGACACCTACTAACAAACGTATGTAGGCATAGGACACGCCCCCTGCCACACCCCCTTAAAAGGAGAATTAACCAAAAAGAAGGTTAATTAAATCCACAAGGGCTTTTTGTTACCACTACTATTACTTTATATTGGCTTTTAAAATGTACAAATGCAGCAATTTAGAAATTGGATGAAAGGTTTAGCACTTGGAAACACTTTTTGAAAGAAAAAAGTGCATTTTATATACAACTATAGAGATCAGACCACAATTAGGGACAAATGAGGGGGAAAGAGGGACAGAGGGACATTGCTCCAAATCAGGGACAGTCGGGAGCTATGGCACTATTACTTCTACTTACCACAGGCACTATGTAATTTTTTTTTACTCCCATGGACCACCAAGCCTGGGACATATTCTACTTCCACTAGCCACAGAGCAGCCTATGTGTTGTCTACAATATGTGCCCGTGCTGCCTTGCCCATGTGCCAGGACAACTGACAGCATCTAATGAAGCAAAAATACTGGGTTTTGTGAAATTTGGCATTCCTGTATCCCTATCAAAGTTACCCTTATCTATTAAAGGGTAACTCCACTTTTGTGAGGAAAAAAAAATAGCAAATGAAGAAAAAATAAAATAGCACATATAATTGTGATATAATCATTTTGTAATTGAATGTTAATAAAAATTAGCTTTCCTTTTCAATCTGCAGTCACTGTAATTTTCTGAGAATTCATTGCAATATGGCTACATGGAGTTGTTCTGTGTGTACTGACCACTCCCAGAAACATAATTTCCTGCTTGTGTGATTGGCTCACCAATTTTCCCAGAAGTCTGCCTAAGATACAAGTCAGATTTCAGGCATCCCCTGCAACAGAAATCTCATTTTTGGACAGATACTTCCAATAGGAGCACTTCTAAAGGGATGCAGGCCCAGCAGATTTCCTCATTAGATCCCTGCAGCTGCACACCTGACAGTTAATTATGAAACCACTCCAATTAGACCTACTCAGAACAGAGGCACAGACAAACACACAGGGATTTCTTCTGAATAACAAAAGGTAGGAATCTACAACAAAGGTTGTTATAATCCTTGCAATGTACATAGATCACCCAGAGGGGAATGTTTTTTTCTCAACAAAAGTGGAGTTACTCTTTAAGCTGTGTGAACCATAAAATAAACAATCAGCATGGACTTACTTTAAGCTTATAGACACCTGGAGTCCTGAATGTCACCATGTAGCTTGTTCCTTTATATGAGAATCCTTCATTGTTATCCATGGTCCATGTGAATGTGACAGATGACCCTTGTGTCACTTCGGCTGAGAAGATCTGAGAAGTTGGATCGGCAATTGTTACCATTTACATTTGAAGCTGTAATTTAAACTTAAAGTGTTACTAAACCCAAGACTCACTATATCTGGTCCCCCACAGTACACAGAACAAGGACATTGAATTACTTTAGTAAATATAAACTGCTAAATACATTTTCTCATCCGCAGTATATAGCAGTAATATGACCTCTATGAGTATCTGGTTTAAGTTTGTAGGAGGATTTTTCATTCTCCGCTGGCCTATGAGGATGCAGGACCACTGCATCCTCCCCTATGTGGTTGCAGGACCACTGACCCTCTGCCTGGACGGTGCTGATTGGCTCTGTGCTGATCACATGCACTCTCCCAAGCAAAAAAACTCACTAGCAATACACACCAACCTGAGCATGTGCAGAGTGCCTCCAAGGCTCTGTTCTATCAGGAGATGGATTGAGGACAGTAGAAAAAGGGGAGGGTCAGAGAAGACAGGATCAAACAGCCTTTTTACACAATGCAGAGGATTAACCCCTTAGGTTCCACAGTGAGTATACCAACCATGCTTGCATATACAGACTGATTTTACTATTGTGCGTTTAGTAACATTTTAAAGTGGTTGTCAACCCTTTAAAACCACTTTTTGCTACAGGTAAGCCTATAATAAGGCTTACCTGTAGCTACCCCGGATATCTCCTAAACCTGCATGATTTAGGAGATATCCCCTGTATCAGCATGTGCCGACGTCATCGGTACATGCACGCTGAAGCAATGGCATGTCCGTGCCGTTGCTTCAGCTGGTATGCTGTTACAGGCGGCTCCCGCATGCATGCACGTGAGTGAGGTCACTGCGGCTCAATCACAGCGCCGGAGCCCGCGATACCCGGCAGTAACTCCGGGAGATATGTTGCCGGCCGGAGCGGTGTACGAGGACCAATGCGGGAGCTTCGATCTCAGGTATGTAATTCATAATGAGCTAGTATGCTATGCATACTAGCTCATTATGCCTTTGTCTTGCAGGTTTTTTTTTTTTAAGTGGGTTTACAACCACTTTAATTTATACTGAATGTAATTAAAACTGAAATGGTCAGATTGACGTTGTGACATCTGTCTGTGTAGACAACAGTCTGTAGGGATGCAGAAATGTCAAGATTAGATGCCAACAGAATCGTAGACAGAGACATAAAATAAGTATAATTTAAGTTTTTTGAATATACCCCTGTTGCGAAAAAAAAGTCCCATGGGAGTCCGCAAAGACAGACAGAGTCTAAAAGAACGATTTCAGCAAACAAATGAAACAGAACTGATAACGCTATCCAGCAAACATTGCAGCTGTATTGAATTTATCTGGGTTCTCTGTAATCCATTGCAAAGAACACCCCAAAGGTTTGGCTGGGTGGATCTGCTTTCTGTAAACAGTACATTGCAACGTTCTCCACTTGCCATATCATCAATTACATTTAAAACTTCCAAGATGCGTTTGAATGCGTTTCCCAGAATACCACCAGAAGGGCATGGGTTGGACTGGTGCACTGTAGGAAGGTTTATAGTTTTTAATACTTAAAGGTCTATACTTTAATGCATAAAATATAACTAAAGGCATTTATTTTTTATTTTTAGATAGAGTGGAGCTGGATTGGAACCCCTGTCAGTCTTTATTGCTGTCTGTGCCCCCGTTTTGGAGATTCACCCTCTCTTTTTATCCTATTTACCATCATCTTTGAAAATGAAAGTAAAATAAAATGCAAAGTTTTGGGTTGTCCCCAGAAAAATAATGGAGGGGAAATTTCCCAATGGGGACACTAGTTCTGGGGACCTGGGGGTACACAAGGAATTCCCTTAATTTGCAGGGATTTCCTCTCACTTCCTGTTTGGCTATGGAACAAGAAGTGAAGGGAAATCTCCACAATGGGAAAAAATCTGACGGAGGCTATAACCCTCTCTACTCTATCCAAAATGAAAAAAAAAAATTGCCTATAGTTCTACTTTAATGCCGCTTTAATACACGCGGTCGGTTTTTCCGACGTAAAATGTGCGATCGGAGCTTGTTGTCGGAAATTACGACCGTGTGTAGGCTCCATCGGACTTTTTCCATCGGAATTTCCGTCACACAAAATTTGAGATCTGGTTCTCAAATTTTCCGACAACAAAATCCGTTCACGTAAATTCCGATCGTGTGTACGCAATTCCGATGCACAAAGTGCCACGCATGCTCAGAATCAAGCAGAAGAGCCGCACTGGCTACTGAACTTCATTTTTCTCGGCTCGTCGTAAGTGTTGTACGTCACTGCGTTCTTGACGTTCAGAATTTCCGAAAAGATTTGTGTGACCATGTGTATGCAAGACAAGTTTGAGCCAACATCCGTTGGAAAAAAATCCATGGATTTTGTTGTCGGAATGTCCGATCAATGTCCGATCGTGTGTACGGGGCATTAGAGTACAAAAATAACCACAGAATATGGACAATAGCACTCACCCGTGTCTGACTGAGATTAACATGATCTGGGCCATCATAGTGAATTCTGAGTCCTTGAATGGCATCATGTGACTGGATTGGCATGGTGAGATTTAAAGTACTGACCTCATTGGTCACCAAGATAGTCAGTCTAGTAGTTTGTGGCTGGTCAAGATTCATCCACATCCAAGCAAAACCAACATTTATTGAAAGTGTGGTACAAACAGATAATTTTGAGGAAACATCTGAAGGACATTCCTGCTGTAGCATTGACTCTCCACTTTGTGCCACGGTTGACCACTGAACATGAGCTGGACTGGAGCTCTGAGCACTGATGACCACAAGGGTTGGATGGTGGGTGACTATATGCAGGCAATCAGTTCCTAATGCTGGGTATATAATCTGTAAGTCACTGACAGGACTCAGAATAGTAACATCACAGCTTGCTACTGTTGAACTAACTCCATTGCTCAGGGCAGCATTGAATACGTATGTCCCTTCTTCCTGAAAACTGCTTAACAAAGAGGATACTACTAGGCTACGTAACTCTGATCCATAGATGACACGAAGGTCACAGACCACATTGTCAAACCAGGTGGCAGAATCTAGCAGAAAAGAGTCCTCTAGCCATCCTTGTTGTGTCATACTGGCATAGGTTTGCCTCCAGGGTGAATCTGGGCTGGATTTGCATCGTAAAAAAGACTCTTGGTTTGCATTGTGCTGGATGGAAAGTATATCTTCGGGATGCACAGAGTGAGACATGTGGGACAACTGGACCTGAAAGAGAATTATCAAAATCAAAACCATCAAAAACTAATGGCTGCAGATAAGGTAAGTCATGGGGTCAACAGGCACAAAAAATAGAGCACAATTACAGGTGATGAAGATGATGCAACTCTTCCTGAGCACATTCATGATCTGACCTCCAAAAAGGCATTCAATTTGCATTCCTTGTGATGGGCCCAAGGGCCCCCTATAAAGTAGAAGCTAAAAAAAAAATAAAAATAGTGACCCATCCATTTCATAATTCCATACATGCCTTCATAGGAGTTTATTTATAGAAATTGTTGGTTTTCCCCAGGAAAAAAGGAGACTGCGATGGCCTTTGCCAACCTTTGAATCTGAAAATGCTAGCTGTCTGGCTGTCATGCTATCTCTCTTGTTTCAATGCCAATGATCCAGAGTTGGTTTGCAGAGGTAAGGTCTTCTTACTTTCCTGACAAAATATTGAAGTCAGAGGATGAGAAAAACAGCCAGACAACTTGAATTTTTAGTAGAAGGAAGTCAGCAGTGGAAGCCTTCAAAGGTTCACTTTAACAGCCAAATCCTGTAACACTTGCTGCTTCATATATATATAGATATATATACACACAATTAATGTAATTAAAACATAAACTTACTTGTATGTTTCGTTCCTTCATGTTGGGACTGAGCTGTAACAGTACATCAGCAACTGGTGAATATGAAGGAGCAGCCCGTGAGTATCGAGGTGGGTGTGGGTAATGTGTGGAGGTATAAGTGCTGCATGGACGGTTGAGTTTCAGGCAAGTCTCACTAAGTGGGCACCACTGCTTTCCATTAGGACAGTCACCAGTTGTGTTACACAGTGGCTGAGGGTTACATGTAGCAAATGGAGACCAGAGCGCTACACAACCTATAAAAGAAAGTGCGTAAAGACTGATTTACAATGTGCTGGAACGTTTAAATTGGCAGTAAATCAATTAAGCTTATTCACTATAAGAGAGCAAGCAGTAAAGTGCAAAGTTGAATGATCATAATGCAGAATCCAACCTGTGCAGGTTGCCTAAAGACTTGCTCCTTGAAGCGGATAGAAAATAAAATGAAACAGGGAAGTAGAGATAAGGAGTATTGTGTGGGACACGTAACTCCTCCAAAGGAAGAAACATTTGCTAACCTACTCCATAGTTGGGCACATCTTCTAACCTCCTTCATAGGTGGGCACATCTTCTAACCTACTCCATAGTTGGGCATACCTTCTAATCTCTTCCATAGGTGGGCACGATTTCTTACCTGCTCCATAGGTGAGCATATCTTCTAACCTCCTCCATAGGTGAGCACATCTTCTAATTTACTCCATAGGTGGGCATATCTTCTATCCTACTCCATAGGTGGACACATTTTCTAACCTCCTCCATAGGTGAAGACATCTGCCAACCTCCACCATAGACATGGACATCTGCTAACCTCTTCCATAGGCTGTGAAATATGCTAACCTCCACCAAAGGCAGGGACAATTGCTAATCTTCACTATAGCCATTAGCATCTCCTTACCTTCTATAAAACAGGGACATCTGCTAACCCCCACTCTAGACAACAGACATTGGCTAACTTTCACCATAGATGTGGACATCTACCAACTTATTTATAGGCAGGGACATCTGCTAACCTCCTCCATAGGCAGGGACATCTGCTAATCTCCTCCATAGACAGGGACATCGACTAACCTCCACTCTAGACCAGTGTTTCTCAGCTCCAGTCCTCAAGGCGCCCCAACAGGTCATGTTTTCAGGATTTCCCTCAGATGAAACGGCTGTGGTAATTACTAAGGCAGTGAAACTGATGAAATCACCTGTGCAAAATAATGGAGAGCCTGAAAACATGACCTGTTGGTGTGCCTTGAGGACTGGAGTTGAGAAACACTGCTCTAGACCAGTGTTTCTCAACTCCAGTCCTCAAGGCGCCCCAACAGGTCATGTTTTCAGGATTTCCCTCAGATGAAACGGCTGTGGTAATTACTAAGGCAGTGAAACTGATCAAATCACCTGTGCAAATCAATGGAAATCCTGAAAACATGACCTGTTGGGGCGCCTCGAGGACTGGAGTTGAGAAACACTGCTCTAGACAACAGACATTGGCTAACCTTCACCATAGATGTGGACACCTACTAACTTATTCATAGGCAGGGACATCTGCTAACCTCTTCCATAGGCAGGGATGTCTACTAACCTCCTCCATAGGCAGGGACATCTGCTAATCTGCCCCATAAGCAAATACATCTACTAAACTTTACCTTAGGCGGGGACATCTGCTAAGCTCCTCCCCAGGTAAGGCATCTGCTAACAGACAAGGACATGTACAAACTTAAATAATTAAGAAAGACTGCGCTAGAAACAATGACATGTGATGTAACTAAACAAACATGATTGCGTGTATGAAAATACAATTCATCGAATGTGAAAAATAATAAAACACCAAAAATCTAATGAAAGTGAATATGGAAGAAAAGTGACTGAAAAAATGAAAGTCCCAATTAAAGTTAAAAAAAAGTGACTAAACAGTTAAAAAAACAGACAGTCCTTGGGGCCAAGGCAGATACAATCGGTGATCGTAGACGTATAACACCCAGTGAGGAATCCTCCACCTATTAAGATGTGTGCTTACCAGAGGTAAGCTGTAAATCAGCTTATTAATGAACATCCACTCAGGGGAAATCAGCTTCTCAGGTCTCCACACAAGGAAGGGGGCGGACAGGATCTTTCAATGAGATGGACTCAATCCGCATAACAGGAGGACCCAAAAGGATAAAACAAATTCTCCATAGTGTAAAACTGTATATCATTTATTGAGGTAAAAAGATGGTCACACTTACATGTAAAATCACGATAAAAGGCACATAAGATGTACAACAGCCGGCCGGCTCGCATGCACCCGTTCAAACAAAAACGATGACGTCAGCGCGTCAGCCTTCCGACGTACGTTTCGTCCTATTGGACGTCGTCATGGGAACGAAATTGGGACTTTCATTTTTTCAGTCACTTTTCTTCCATATTCACTTTCATTAGATTTTTGGTGTTTTATTATTTTTCACATTCGATGAATTGTATTTTCATACACGCAATCATGTTTGTTTAGTTACATCACATGTCATTGTTTCTAGCGCAGTCTTTCTTAATTATTTTTGTCTAGTATGTGCGCGCCTCACATTAGGACTGCAGCTTTTTAAGTTATGTGACAGAGTTTTATTACAGAGAGTAGCGCGGTAATTTTTGGTACTTACATGTACAAACTTACTCCATATTCAGAGACATCTGCTAACCTCCTCCATGAGAGGAGGACAGAATTTATAATAGGAAAAGTAGGTACAAATTGTTGCTCTAGAGCAGTGGTTCTCAACCTTTCTAGTGCCGTGACCCCTTGATAAAATTTCCTAAGTTGTGGGGACCCCTAATAGTGAAATTATTTTCGTAGCGTGGGTTGTCAGCACCCAAGGCAAGACAAGTAATTTGTGCCCCTAACCCACGGACATTTAACGCTCCCCGAATCCCTTCCACTCGTACAGTATTAAAACCCCTTATGGTACATTTTAGGATGTACCACTCTCTCTTTTGTTATTATTTCTTTCCCTTTTATCTCTCTCTATCCTATTTTTCTTTTTTCCCCCCATACCTCTAGCTGTTTTTCTTGTTTTTTCTCTTATTCTTTCTCTCCTTTTTTTCTTTGTTCCTCCCTCTCTTTTCCTCTCCCTTCCATGCATTTTCTATTTTTATTCCTTCTCTTACTCCTTTTTTTTCACAGGAAAATTCCTTCTCTTACTCCTTGCTGGGGGGAATGGGATGAGTGGCAGTACTGGGGGAGTTCTGATCAGCCAACTTAGGTGCTCTTGATCAAGGTCATCTGCTGATCTGAGAGCTGTAGTGGGGACTTTTAACGGCAACTATAATCACAGGTAGTGTTACTTACTGTGTCTCCGGATTCACTGTGTCTCCGACTTTGTGGTGTCTCAGAGCAGTGGCACCTATGCCGAAACCAGGAGATGGGGTCTTCTCCAGCCCCTCCCACTTAACATTCTTCACCAGTCAGCTGACCTCTAGTCTCTGCCCCCTCAGCCATGCTGTGAACTGAATGGGTGGCTGCGAAGAGGCTGAATGGGCGGCCGCGGGCTCCAGGAACAGCCCAGCTGAGCGGCCACAGGCTCCAGGGACAGCCCTGCTGGGCTGCTGCAAAAAGGCTGGGAGAGCTGTGTGGGCTTCAGGAACAGCCCAGGATTCGGTGACCCCTGGCAAATAATCATTCGACCCCCGAGGGGGTCCCGACCCCCAGGTTGAGAACCACTGCTCTAGAGATTACCTGCAAAGCAGACTTCCTATTTATTCCTGATTTACCTGGTGGGATCAAATGCTGTTCTGGACTGCAGAATGGGCGCAGAATCTGAATTCGAACCAAGAGCTCATGCTGTATAGGCCAAATCCCTAAATCCAAGGCAAGCAGAGAGCCCGAGTGGCTGAACCACAGACCAGGAAAAACCATTACCTACAGTGGAAAAATTGCAGAGAAAGAGTATAAAGCACTCAAGACAAAATTTTGGTTTCCATGAAGAGGATTATAGTAAGCAGAAATGTTTTGACACGCTCTATATCAAAAGAGCAGAGATGTTAATTCTTCCTTGCGGCTGTCCATAAAAATGGCATTTGTTGCAGTTCCATCAGAACAGAGGAGCCAGTATCAGGCTGGTAACTGCCAGTAATGCAACCTGATAGCCACTGTTCTAAAATAACTAATTTTAACTCTATGACATTCATAATGCCCAGTGACCACTTTACAGGAAGCCCCCTTGTGATAGTATTGTGCAAAAACAGGTTTTCTTCAAAGAGAAATCAGGGGTCTTTTAGAACCCTATTGTCTCCCCTGTACTGTGCCACAGAACAAACACACAGAGTCCACGCCAAACTTAGCCATTATCAGATGGGATATGACAGCTGGTAACCCAGAAATGCTTAGAGCCAAGCACCTCCAAAGTTCAGCGACTGAAGAGAGGTTTGGGAGATGGGTGAACAGGGATTGGGGAGTGGCACTATGGAGCTTTAGACTCGGTTCACACTGCCGTGACTTGGGATCCGACTTGTGAGACCCCAAGTCGCGTCACATGTGAAATCCCATTTTAGTCAATGAGGGCCATCTTAATTAGCACTACTGAAGTCGCTCGGACTTTAGAAAAAGTTCCTGTACTACTTCAAGGCGACGTCTATCCGACTTGTGCCCATAGACTTTAATGGAAGTCACCTCCAATTCGGATCCTCATCTTAATTGATGTTATTTGGATCTGACATTACAGGAAGATTACCCAGGCATTCCCTTAAGTTGCTTCAAAGTTGCTCTGAAGTCGCACTGAAGTTGCCTTTCAGTTCGCGGCAGTGTGAACCGAGCCTTAAAAGTGATCAGGCATTTTTACAGACATTGAGACTGCTTCTACAAAATAGCTAAGAGTCTGCAGTTCAATTGTAAAACAAGCTTGTGGCTGCTATTTCAACCACAGGCTTGTTTTTGCCCTTTGAATGCCAGTGACATGTAGGAAATGTGATAGGTAGTCAAAAGTTTAAAGTAAAACTGTAATCAGGCTATGGACATTCAAATATTTGCATATTATTAACAAGAAAATAGATTTTAAAACAAACCCTCACTGACCTCCATAGCTGCAGGCAATGTGGAGCAATTCATCCTCAAAACTTTCACTTTTTCTTAGTTTAGGATGTAATAGGTTGTGTAAATGAGCCCTTAAAGTGATTGTAAGGGATCCTTTTTTTTTGTTTTCTTTAAATAACAAACATGTCATACTTACCTCCACTGTGCAGCTCGTTTTGCACAGAGTGGCCCAGAACATCCTCTTCTGGGGTCCCCCAGCGGCTCTCGCGGCTCCTCCCTGCATCAGATAAGCCCCTAGGAGAAGCACTCTCCCGAGGGGGTTACTTTGCGTGCACGCTCCCAAGTCCAGCATTTGTGTCCACAGACACAAATGCCGGATTTGCCCCCCCCCCCCCCGGCGCCGTGTCACTGGATTTGCTTGACAGCAGCGGGAGCCAATGACTGCGCTGCTATCAATCTATCCAATCAAGAGCTGGGACCCCGTGAAGAGAGGGACAGCATGTCCCCAACGAAGAGATGAAGGGGCTCAGATAAGTAAAACGAGGGGCTGGGGGGCCGCTGACTGGCAGATGTTTTTTCACCTTAATGCATAGGATGCATTAAGGTGAAAAAACATGAGGGTTTACAACCCCTTTAAGCTTATATATTGCTTTTTGAGAACAAGAACTTTTTTGAATGTCTACAGCCTGGTCACTATTTTAATTTTAAGTAGAACTAAAGCCAAATGTATTTATTTATTTATTTATTTTATAGAGCAAATTTGAAAATTTGACAAGTTTTTATTGCTGTCTGTACCCCTGTTAGGGAGATTCACTCTCTCTATGTGTCCTGGTGACTGTTAACACCGAGAGTGAAAGTAAAAGAAAGTCACACATTTTGAGTGGTCACCAGTACAGGAATAGATGGAAGATTTTCCAGTGGGGACACTAGTTCTGGTGACAAACAGAGATTGCCTTTACTTTAGAGAGATTTCTTCAGACTTTCTGTTTGGCTATGGGACAGGAAGTGAAGGGAAATCTCATTAATGGTATACAGATGTCAAAAAAACTGCGAGGAGTTATAACCCTTCCTTACTCTAGTCAAAATGAAAGTAAAATAGTGAAAACAATCAGTGAGTTACAGCATTCTAGTACACTGCAGCAAATTAAATCAGTTTACCTTAATCTGAGTTCTCTGTTCACTTCACCTCACAGGGGCATTAAGAGGACAGTTGAGGAGTGCACTGAAGCCTGTGCTATGTAACTTTCTCTCTCTCTTTGATTAATACGTTACTAATGATGTTCACACTTTCAAAGCAAGTGTAAAACAAACTGATGTTTGTGAAAAACATTTTCTTTTTTTTTCTTTGTGGGAGAGGCAGCGAGGAGGTTGCTCCAGCATCTCAAGCAGGTGCTTTCCAGGATCACCAGATTATCGACATAGTCCTGTATGCATCTAAGGGCCCTTGCACATTGGAATTAAAATACAGGCATCCAGCTAATATTAAGCTAATTTCTCTGCAAGCGTGAAAATGACTTTAGGGCTCATCCCCTGTAGATACGCTCTATTTCTTTTAACATTTATTCTCAGATTTTTTTTTTTCTAAACACAAGCACAATGGCTAGTAAGATTATTAGTTTTGCATATTTTATATTATTATTATATTATTATTATTTTTATTATTATTATTATTATTATTATTATTATTATTATTATTATTATATATTTTATATTGTTTTTAGTAATAATAAAGAAGTCTGTTCCAAAAATAAAATTGGATCCAGAATGGAACATTGGCACTTACCTTAATATTATCTTGTGGTATGGTATTTGAAAAAGATAATGTGGCGTTCTCTGTGTATGCATCATCAAATATCGGAACGCCTACCAGGTACACAGGAGCATCAGGGAGATGTACTGAAAAAGATAAGCACACCTATGCAGGGTAAAATCTTAATAGACTTGGTGCAGTACACTGTATATAGGGCAATTAATTGGGTAGCTATAGGAACATTACATTTAGGAGCAGTATTTATTATGCCTTACTACGGCCAGGGATTGCATTAAGGCTGGGTTCACACTACTGCGAATTGGATGCGCGTTCTCGGCATTCAAATTGGCAACAGCAGGAGATTTTGACCGGCTCTCTATGGAGCCGGTTCACACATCTCCGCTGCGGCTCCGGTGCGAATTTGCACAGGGGGTCCTGTGCGTCTTTTGGTCCATTTCAGGTCCGAATTCAGCCAAAAACTCGGGTTGAACTTGGACCTGAATTGGTGAACAGGCAGGGCTGTCTTTAACACAGGGCAAAAGGGGCTGCTGCCCCGGGCACAGTCATTGTTGTGGGGCCCAAAAGAGCTGCCCCTTGAGCCCGCACAGACCTGAAATAGTTGATAAGAGGATTCGGGAGGGCCCAAGAAAATGTTTGCCCTGGGTCTAACCAATATTAAAGACGGCCCTGTGAACTGGCTTTTTATCTGAATAAATCTCTTTCATATTTACAATGAATTCCTTTAAATATATAATTTGTCTATAAAAGTAGCAGATCACGTATCATAGATGCCATCTTTCTACAAAACGTCCAAAGGAAGGCTTAGAACATTTTCTGATGGCCATGGATATAAGTTGGCATCAGCCAATGAACCTGATCATCTATGACAATTTCTTTTCAGTAATAGAAAATACGGACCTCCTGCCCGGCATTCACAGATAGAAGGTGCTTTCTCCAGGCACGGGCTCCTTTGATAAACCTCCCCTGGTAGCAATGACAGACGCAGGCAGTCTTCCTGTATTTCATGAACACCTGAGTCTGGTTCAACCTGGAGCCTCCGATTCTCCTCTTTCAGAGATTGTGAAATGTTCACCCATACTGGAGAATTACTAAGACAGAGAGAAACAGAAAAAAACAACCAGATAGTAAGTAGGAACCAGGAGAAGAAACAACAGTTTAAGCTAGCCATACTTTTGGTGGTATTTGATCACCACTGGGTTTTTTATTTTTAATATAAACGAAAAAAAAGACAAAAAATTTTGAAATAAAACCCTAATATTTTCTACTTTCTGTTATAAAACATATTCAATAAAATCACATTTCTTCATAAATTTAGGCCAAATGTATTCTGCTACTTGTCTTTGGTAAAAAAATCCCAATACGTGTAAATTAATTGGTTTGCGTTAAATTTTTAGCGTCTACAAATTATGGTATATATATTTGAAAATTGATTATGATGTACTGACGGCCTGTCTCATTTCTTGAGGCCCTTAAAATGCCAGGACAGTGCAAATTCCCCCAAATTGCCCCTTTTTGGAAAAAGTAGACAGTCTGAGGCATTTAGTAAGCGGCATGGTGGGTTTTTTGAAGTTGCAATTTTTTGTTAACATTTTTTGGAAAATTAGGAAATTAAATATTTTTTTTTTTTACATTTTTATCTTTACATACTGCCACCAGTGCAATACAGCATCATCAACTGACTGGTGTGGTGGTGATCAGGGATACTGACAGTATGCTAAAAAAAAAACACCAAAAAAACATTTTTTCAATTTTTTAAAACTTTTTAACATTTTATTTTCTTTTTCTAACTTTTTTCTATTTTTATTTACATATTATAGAGTAGTTCAGTGTCAACATAGTAGCACACTACTAATCTGTGTGTGTGTGTGTGTGGGGGGGGGGGGGTCTGTGATTAAGAGTGATCTGTGATTGGCTACAGCTAATCACATGGTACAGCCCCTTGTGATAGCTGTGGGCCAATCGCAGCATTACTCTGCAAAGTCATTCCTAACAGCTTTGGCGGTATCGGGATCTACAATCCGCTGTGGCTTCTATCCTGGAAAACCTGGAACAGGCTGAATCATATAAATGTACAGGATTTAGCCTGCCCGTGCTGCCCTCCCGCAGTAAATTTAAACAGTTAAAACAAACCAGCATTCACCTCTGTAGCCATAGGCATTGTGGAGAAATGAATCTTCAAAGTTTACAACAGAGGCCTCTCAGCTTTTTAAAAAAAATAATTTCTATTGCAGCATAATCTTGGTATCCTGCACACAAAGTTTGAGAGCTTTGTTGGAAATTCCGATCGTGTGTACACAAATCCGATGCACAAAGTGCCACGCATGCTCATAATAAATTAAGAGACGAAAGCTATTGGCTACTGCCCCGTTTATAGTCCTGACATACGTGTTTTATGTCACCGCGTTCAGAACGATCGCATTTTCCGACATCTTTGTGTGACCGTGTGTATGCAAGACAAGTTTGAGCCAACATCCGTCAGAAAATATCCATGGATTTTGTTGTCGGAATGTCCGATCGTGTGTACGGGGCATAAGATGTTTAAAACTAACTGAGGGCCCATTCACACTTTGTGCAGTTACCTGCATTTTTCCTCATAGCAAAACGCAGGCAACAGCAATGACACACAGAAAACAATAGTTTTCTGTGTGTCATGTTCAGACCAGAATGCAGTGCAATATTATGCAACATGTTTTCATAATATCGCACCACTCTGTCACCACATAGCAAGTGCAGTGCACCATGCTGCTATGCACTGACATTAATAAAGTGTACACTTCAAATAAAGTTCTTGAAATTTTTTTAAAATAGGGAGTCGTGTGATATGATAAAATGTGCATTACATCGCCGCCTGCTGCGCGGTTCTGCAGCTCAAAACGCTGTGTGGGCTGCGGGCCAGTGGGAACAGTCCCTGAGATTACTTAAATCCCCCTTCACATGAGTGGTACACTATATTGTCAAAAGTATTGTGACACCTGCCCTTACACGCACATGAACTTTAGAGACATCCCCAGTCTTAGTCCGTAGTGTTCAATATTGAGTTGGCCCACGCTTTGCAGCTATAACAGCTTCAACTCTTCTGGGAAGGCGGTCCACAAGGTTTAGGAGTGTGTCTATAGGAATGTTTGACCGTTCTTCCAGAAGAGCATTTGTGAAGGCAGGCACTGATGTTGAATGAGAAGGTCTGGCTTGCAGTCTCCGCTTGGAATTAATTCCAAAGGTGTTCTATTGGGTTGAAGTCAGAACTCTGTGCAGGCATGTCAAGTTCCTCCACTCCAAACTCGCTCATCCATGTCTTTATGGACCATGCTTTGTGCACTGGTCCAAATCATTTGGTGGTGGATTATGGTGTGGGGTTGTTTTTCAGGGGTTGGGTTTGGCCCCTTAGTTCCAATGAAGGGAACTCTTAAGCCATCAGCATACCAAGACAATTTGGACATTTTTATGCTCCCAATTTTGTGGGAAGAGTTTGGGGATGGCCCCTTCCTGTTCCAACATGACTGCGCACCAGTGCACAAAGCAAGGAGTGAGTTTGGGGTGGAGGGGGGATTATGGTGTTGGGTTGTTTTTCAGGGGTTGGGCTTGACCCTTTAGTTCCAGTGAAGGGAATTCTTAAGACGTCAACATACCAAGACATTTTGGACAATTTCATGCTCTCAATTTTGTGGGAAGAGTTTGGGGATGGCCCCTTCCTGTTCTAACATGACTGCGCACCAGGGTTCTCATGAGGATTCTTCTTGGGGTTACAGGAAAGGTTACTGTGCTGGTGATATAAGCTAAACAATTGCATTTACCTTCTGAAGAACTCCTGGATGAAGCTGAGCTGATCAGCAGAGGTTATATATGCAAGATCCCCTCCAGGTATTAATCTGCATCGACTACGAGCATCTGACAATGATTCCTTCACTTGATTTAGCCAATAGCAGCGGAGATTTTCACGGAAAACTTTGCCTCCACGGGGACAGGAGGAATCATCTGGAAAATGGTTCAATCAAAGCTATTAAATGCTTACCGCACCACAAATCTGCAGTTCCTCTAAAAAAATAAAAATGTATAAATAATGCAAAAATAAGCTTATAGTATGTTCAGTATATGTAGTAGAAGTCCATACAAGACAGAAGATGCATGGGGTACTTAAGCCATTCTCTAGCATCCTCCAGCACATGTGATATCAACCTGTAGGTGGGGTGCAATGAAAGAACTTGTATTGAAATAATGCAGAGACAGTTCATAAATAAGTTCCAACAGCGTGTAGAAAGTAGAGTGTAGTGGAATGTAGAGAGGGGAACAATGCGGCCTTCCTCCTTATCAGGAACCTTTCCCTGCCACTAGTGCTGTTTCTAACAGGTAAAATACCTATCCCTACTCTACCAGCATGCAAATGCACGCCAAACCTGGGAGCCAGGGTCCTAAATAGGCTCTGCCTGACCCAAGATGGCTGCCAGAGTCACATGGGGTGGCAGCATCCAAGTGGATGCTTTCCCAACCAGAAACACTCACAGCTCCAACAGTGTGTAGAAAGTAGAATGTAGTGGACTGTAGAGAGGGGAACAATGCTGTCTGGCCATCTTGTGCCCAACAGGCAGATGGCCAGAGAAGTTGCAAGCCCTACACTTTTCCTCCTTATCAGGAACCCTTCCCTGTCACTAGTGCTGTTCCTAACAGGCAGAATACCTGTCCCTGGTTGAAGGACGGTCTATTCATTGGAAGAATCCGTCATCCATCACCACAAATCGCTGTGAATCCACCACCAGCTGTAAAGACTGCTTACCAGCTCCTGTAGACGGATACGCCTGTGGCTTAATACCCAGCCTGGGCCTTTCTCCATGTCTCAGAACTGCTCCTCATTTCTGGTGTCATTCGACAAGCAACAATGGAGTTCAGCACCAAAAAGAAAAAGCAAGAAGCTCTGCATAGCATAAACGCCTTGGGGATTATTGTATAAAGTGAATGGCACTCACATGCATAGAAAATTAAAAATGGCAAAAATTAAAAACGGCCGAACACAACTAAAGACGACCCGTCCATCGGGACACGAGAGTGGTGGAGACGTCAGCGCGTTGCTCCACTCTACGTGTTTCGTCACATATGACGTCAACCTGGGGCAGCCAGCGATCATCCCCAGCTTCCGGGTGCTGTGTCCAGCAGCTGCCCTGCTGTTTACAGAACACAGGGGATCACAAGTCTGTCAGGGCTGGGCTCAGCCCTTCCTTCTCAGAGCTGGCCGCTCAGCTGTTGGCTAATTGGCAGCTCCTATCTCTCCACAATTACTCAGCTGTTGATGATATCCTGCTCGTCAGTCCTGCCTACTTAAGCCGTTCAGCCCAGTGGCTCTCTGCCTTCGCCTTGGTCGACATCACAAGAGACGCGCTCACCTGCGTTCCTGTTTAAAGACTTGCTTGGCTGACATCCCTTTTGGCTCCAGATCCTGCTTGCTGTTCCACTACATTGATCCCTGACTTCTGGCTTGGCTAACTATCTGTTCCGGTTACTGAACTTTGGCTATGTTTTGACTACGTTTGTCCTTTTTACTTTTATTATTAAACAAGTGTGATTTAACTGTACTTCTGTCTTGGTCTGAATTCATGGTTTTCGGACAACGTCAGCATGGGCACCATTTACAGAACACTTGGCCTTATCTTAATTAATGCAAAGTGTTCTCTGATTGGACGAAGTGGAGATCATGATATTAACATTCCACCTTAAATTAAATGTTAATTAGTGGTCATTTTGTAAAAAAAAAAGTTATTAGTGGAATAGCCCAGTGACAGAAACTAGAAAAAAAAATAAAATAGATATCTACCCCCCTACCACAGTAATGCGTTTCCTACCTGTCAATAGTTGACCATCTGGCATCTGAATGCTATAGACAGCTTGGAGATCGGTTCCCTGGTTGACCTGCAGCCATACTTCTACACTTTGTCCTGTTTGAGCCACCGCCGGGCAGTACAGCTCTGCCATGTCTACTGGTACTGCCATGGTCACCGTGGTCTCTGCTTCTGGCTGCGGCGCTTCTGTTCTTACTTTTACTGTGTATTTCCCAGGCAGACTATATCTATGACTGGCCATGCCATTAGCAGTGACAACTGATTGGCTTCCATCTCGAAATTCCCAAACAAACTGGGCGGCAGGGATAGAGGCTACTGCATGGAACTCGGCAGGCTGCAAAACATTGTAGTAGGAAGGGGCTGACAGTAATATTGTCACCTGCAAATACAGTAAGAAGAGGAAAATAAATTGTTGATACAAGACTTACAAGGAAAACACGATCAACTATTTTATAATGGCCAAATATTTGTTTTTGGGGCAGTGCTATTTTATCCAACAAATGATAAAATAAAAATGCTGAAATGTCCTTTCAATTCAGTCCTTTACACCAATAAAAGTCTTTTCTTAAAACGATGTGATCGATCTCTTTATCTATTAACCTTTTCATAAAGAAAACTGGCCATTTGACCCTGATGTATATTCCCCATATACTGTGGGCTAGAATGGTTCTTTTTTTTTTGTTTGTTTTATATTGTATACCTGAATACTGGTGTTTGCACAATATGTTTATATTGCAATTTTTTCTCGGTGTACCTCTGATCATTTTGTATCTATGGCCCTCTTTAGTATGGACCTTGCTACATGACTTTCTATACTCTTTTTATGCTTTGGCAATAAAAATTTAGTAAACAACAAAAAAAACCTGTGTGATTGTTGATTTCTCTAGTGCAGTTGTCTCCAAACTCTGGCCCTAGGGCCAGATGCGGCCCTTTGCTTGCCTTTATCCGGCCCTTGGAGCACTATTTCTCCCACTGATACCAATGATGGGGCACTGTTCCTTCCACTGACACCAATGATGGGGCACTATTCCTCCCACTGACACCAATGATGGGGCACTATTCTTCCCACTGACATTAATAATGGAGCACTATTCCTCCCACTGACACCAATAATGGGGCACTATTCCTCCCACTGACGCCAATAATGGGGCACTACTCCCCCCTCTGACACCAATAATAGGGCACTACTCCCCCCCCTCTGACACCAATAATGGGGCACTATTCCTCCCACTGACACCAATAATATTCCTCCCGCTGACACCAATAATAGGGCACTATACTTCCCACTGACACCAATGATGGGGCACAATTCGTCCCACTGATACCAATGATGGGGCACTATTGCTCCCACTGACACTAATAATGGGGCATTACTCCCCCTCTGACACCAATAATGGGGCACTACTCCCCCCTCTGACACCAATAATGGGGCATTACTCCCCCTCTGACACCAATAATGGGGCATTGTTATTGACGCCAGGACATGTTCTACTCCCACTGGCCACAGTCTGTCCCCCCTAAAGTCTGAAAGACAGTAAACTGTCCCTTTGTTTAGAGAGTTTGGAGACCCCTGGTCTAGTGCACTCCTTCCTTCCTTGACCCTACAAAATTGTATGGTCAAATATAGCTTTGGTTAAGAAATAATATATATATATATATATATATATATATATATATATATATATATATATATATATGCTGTATATACTGTATATAAAACTAGCACTTAAATCCCTTAAATCTGAATTGAAATAATTCTCCTGTAATCCCCTGCAGAAATCCAACTGGCAGTGGAAGGGGAAACACAATGAGCCAATCAGGCTCCTCTGCTTTATCCTTCATGCACATGTGCAGACAGTAAATCTGGGTGGGTGGGAGTAGAGATGATTACTTATCAGTGTTTATATATAATTTATTTTTATGGTTAGATTAAACATTTACCTGCACAGCATGGAGATCCTGAATGATACTCTTATTGCACATGTGGATAGTCCCATCTCTTGAGCACATCCCGGAACAGAGGTCATCATCATCATCATCGGGTATGACTGAGCCACAAAGGCAACGCTGCATACTGTCCATTCCATAATAAGAATAGCCATGGCGGAAACAGAGAACGAGGCAGCTGTTATTGGAGAAAGGACCTGGGGTGATGAGAGAGTAATGCAGCACATGGCGTGGAAGGCCCCATACACATGAGACATAGTGCGACGCTACAAAGGAAAAGCGCAAATTATTCCTTGAAAATTATCACATGGTCATTTCTTTACATGCTATAACAACCATAAAAAATATATCTTTGAATTCTATAGAAGAGTGATGGCAGAAAAAATACCAAGTGGTCCATCAAGTTTGCCCCTATTTTTTTGTTATAATTATATATTTATTTTAACTTGTATTGATAGAGTATTGATCGATGTTTGTCCCAAGTATGTTTGAATCCAATTACTAGTGACTGACTCTCTACCTGGAAGTCTATTCCAAGCATTAAAGTGGCTGTATACCCCCACATATACCCAGGGCCACTGATAAGCCAGTACAACCGGCCCTGCTGTACCGGGCCCGGCGTCCTCGGCTCTGCAGGGGAGCCCGGGCAATCTGAACAGAGTGCAGAATACAGAAAAGCCTTTCCGAACCACGATCCGACCCCCCGCTCCCCTCCCCCTAACTTAGCTTGTTTTATTGTATCCATTTTCTGGGCCCCTCTCTCCCTCTGTAATGTGATAGTGGGTGTGCGGTGGGAGGCATGGCAATGGCATGGACGGCATGGTCTTTGCAGTACATATAAGTTATGGCATGGCATTGGCATGGATGGCACGGTCTCTGCAGCACATACACATTATGGCCCGCTATAACTTTTGTGCAAACCAATCAATATACACTTATTGGGATTTTTTTCTAACAAAAACATATAGCAGAATACATATTGGCCTAAATTGATTAAGAAATTAGATTTTTTACAATTTTATTGGATGTTTTATAGCAGAAAGTAAAAAAATATATTTTTTTTTTTCAAAATTGTCGGTCTTTTTTTGTTTATAGCAGGCTCTGGGGAGGGACCAGGGGTGGGACTGAAGGAGGGGCCAGGGCGGGGTCAGGAGCGGGACTGAAGGAGGGGCCAGGGGCGGGGTCAGGAGCGGGACTGAAGGAGGGGCCAGGGGCGAGGTCAGGGTGGGACTGAAGGAGGGGCCAGGGGCAGGATCAGCTGTGGGGCTGAAGGGGACCCCGTCAGGTAGGCTGTACGGGACCCCATGATTTCTATCAGCAGCCCTGCATATACCCAGTGAAGTGACTGGCCTCAGGTGATACACAGAGATGAAACTAATCCTCCTACATCTGTTGTACCTGTTTACCTGCGGCCATCTTTCCCCTACATCCATTCAAAGTGCATAAATTACACAGGATCTCTCATCTCTGAAAAGCAGTGGGCGGGGAGCCAAAGTTGCATCAGTGAGGAGAGCTCTGAGAGCTGATTGGAGGGAAGGGACGCACCCCCCTTCAAACAGCACACAGGAGCACAGCTGAGGCTGTCAATCAGCTAGAGATCCCTCCTCTGTCACCGATTTTTCTTGGTGTCAGGAAAACTCATCAGAAGTGACTCATGCTGATAGCAGAGGAATGGGGCAGTGGTTAGAGTTGACACATGGTGCTCTGGGTTGATACAAGTACACACTATAGAGGGATATGTTATGTTCATATTTCATGTCTGAGGTTTACAACCACTTTAAATACTCTTTTTCGGTAACAAAATATTTTTTAAGTTTTGAATTACTGTATTGTGTTTGTATATTATGATATAGTACCTTTATTTTGTATTTTTTTTTTTTTTACATGTTCAAAAATAAAGTAAAACTAACTAAATTGTAGTATTATCTTACCACATGGCACCAGTAGCACACTGGAGTCATGAAGACAACTTTCCACCTCCTGGTCCATGATCAGCCTTCCTCCTTTTGCCATATGTGAAATTAAACCATGTAGTGGACAACCGCATGGTAAACGGTTGCCAGAAAGATCTCTGCAATAATGTAATGGTTTAAGGTGAGAAAAAGGATCATTTCAGAAAAAAACAACAAAAATGATCAGATTGTCAAAAGTATGGACAAGCGGAACTTCAGTCATTTTTTCATCTTTCCAGCTATTAAATCTTCTGCCCTTGTTGTTGTTTTAACTTTGGATAGCAAAACTTTTTTTTTTCTGCCAGTAAATACCTTATACAACCCACTTCTTTTATCTTGTCTGATCATTAGCCTAGGACATCATACACAGCTCCCTCTCTCACTCTCGTGAGAGTTTGCCAGGAAGGGAGGGGGGATGAGTCATAAGAGGGCCAATGAGAGTTGCAGAGCTGGAGGTGTGTCTCTGTGTGTCTGTGTAAATCCTGGAAGTGAACAGGCAGCAGCTTCAGCTGCCCACAGTTAAAATGATTGCAGCCAGACTCAGTTGAGGGAGATTTCTGCAGCATATTAGGCAAGTAGACATGTGCAATTTGTTTCGTTCCGAATTCGTTTTTTAACGAAAATTCGTTAATTCGGAAATATCTGAATTAAAGAAAACCCGTTTGACAAATTTTTCCGAATATTCATAAATTAGAATATTCGAAAATTCGTAAATTCGTACATTTGCACATTCGTAAATTCATAAATTCGTAAATTTGGAAATTTGGAAATCTGAAATAATAATTAACTAATAATAACTTAACTATTACTAACTATTAAATTATAGGTATTGTAATTTCCTTTCAAATTTGGCTGTTAGTGAACGTAAAATTTATCCGAAAGAACGAATGCCGTATCCAAGCAAATGGAACGTAATGAATTAATAATACCAGATACCAATAATAATAAAAACTTTTTATTATTATTATTTATTATTAATTTGTTCCGTTCCATTTGTTTAGATGCGGCATTCGTTATTTCGAATAATTCGGAACTTCGGATAAATTTGTATGTGTTACGTTCACTAACAGCCAAATTTGAAAGGAAATTACAATACCTATAATTTAATAATTATTTACTATTTCAGATTTTCTAATTTTTGGGTTTTCGGATTTTTGAATTTCCAAATTTCCGAATTTTCTAATTTACGAATGTACGAATTTACGAATGTACAAATTTATGAATTTACGAATGTACGAATGTACTAATTGCGATCATAATGAATGACCTGAAAAACAAAACAAAAAAATCAAATGAAACAAAAATGAACTAATTTTTTGGCAGTGCCGATGTCTATTGGCAAGTGCAGAATCACAGTATATATAAAATAATATGCAGGGTGGTTGGAGGGAAGCTTCAGAATGGCAAAGACGTTTTTATTACAAATTATGTGAGCAGACTGCAGTTCCTATTTGAGGCCTGGTATGCACAGGCTTCAGTTCATGTTCTGCCTGCCAGCAGTTTTCTTCTAATTGTACAATGCGCAGTACATAGACAGCTAGACAGCTCAGTGTGCAATCCCACCACCACTGACATCTTCTGATTAGCCATATTGACTGGCATGTGCAGTCAAAGTTACTTCATTCCAGCACCTACGTCATGTCAAGATTTTATGCATGTATAGCACAATGTACAATTAGAAGAAAATTACTGGCAGGCAGAAGAACTTTTACAGCAGAAGAGACAGAGAGGTGTATTTATAATAATAATAAAAAAAATGCATAGCTGTTCATCCATGAAAACTACAATGTAAATTTGTTCTGTGTAAATGTGGCAAAATCGAATGTTCTGAAACTATGCAGATTGAGAATTATTGAATGAAGAATTACCGCATGATGGCCACTAGATGGCACTCACTGTCATAGGAACTAAAAATGTTCCTTAGTGCCATCTAATGGCCAAAATGCAGTAGTGTCCGCATTCACATATTTTACCTGCAAAGAATATATATAGCCTGAGAACATTCGATTTTGCCTCACACAAATCAAATTTAGTTGCAGTTTCCATTGACAAACACCTATGCACATTTTTTTTTTATAAATACACCCCAGAGAGAGGCCTACACATTTTATGCTACAATTTTTGGGACAAAATTTAGACAGTTTACCCACCAAAATAATTATAATTATATTAGGAAGTCTTATTTCACCTTTGAAAGTGGATGGAAAGGAGCGCCTGGTATCCAGTAAATGTGAGTTTGAAAAGACATTTTATTTAGCAACAAATAAAATCAAGCCAACGTGTTTCGGGGGGAACAGAGACTTCTCCTTCTTTAGGGCTGTTGCTGCATGCTATTGGAAAAGGATCCTGATCAGGTTTGGTATTTTGGTATCCAAGTGCCAGCTGTGAAAGCTGCCTCTTCAGTTACAGCCAGTGTTCTAATAGATAGTGCCCGCTATTGAGAAGTGCCCGGGATGTACTGCGCATTTGCCATGCACGCGCTGTACGGAACAGCGCGACAGCTGATTTTATGATCAGCTGTTGTGACGGGCGAGACGGCGCCTGCGCACAATAGCCGACGGAAGAAATTTTTCTGTCACATTGTGCCTGGCGCTGGCGAAGCGTGTTAATTTTGGTGAGCGGGCGGATTTGTACATGTTGGGGGTGGATTTTTAAATGATGGGCAGTGCTGCAAAGATGGCCAGTGCTGCAAAACAAATTTTATTCTGCTATTCTTCCTGGACGCTTGCGGGGCGTGCCCATCTTTTAAAAATCTGCACCCAACATGTACAAATCCGCCCCTCACCGACATGAGGCATCATTTAAAAAACCGCCCCCAACTTTGCAGCACTTCCCATAATTTTAGACTCCACCCCCAACATGTACAAATCCGCCCCTCACCGACATGAACACGCCTTGGCAGGGCGAGGCACAATCTGACAGAAGAATGTCTTCCGTCGGCTATTGTGTTAGTTCAGTGTGATCTCCACTAAGCATGTGCAATTCGTTTAGTCCCGAATTCGTTTTTTAACTAATTTCGACAAATTCGTTAATTCGGGAATATCCGAATGAACGAAAACTCGTTTAACGAATTTTTTCCGAATATTCGTAAATTCGATAAAATTGGACATTCGTAAATTCGGGAATTCGTACATTCGTACATTAGTAAATTAGTGAATTCGTAAATTTGTAAATTCGAAAATTCGGAAATCTGAAATAATAGTTAACTAATAATAACTTAACTATTAGTAATTACTAGTAACTTTTAAATTATAGGTATTGTAATTTCCTTTCAAATTTGGCTGTTAGTGAACGTAACACATACAAATTTATCCGAAGTTATGAATGATCCGAAAAAACGGAATGGAACGTAATGAATTAATAATAAATAAATAACAATAATAATAATAACAACGTTTTATTATTATTTATTATTAATTTGTTCCAGTCCATTTGTTTAGATGCAGCATTCGTTTTGGATAATTTGTAACTTCGGATAAATTCGTATGTGTTACGTTCACTGACAGTCAAATTTGAAAGGAAATTACAATACCTATAATTTAATAGTTACTATTTCAGATTTTTGAAATTTTGGGTTTTTGGATTTTCAAACTTCGAATTTACAAATTTCCGAATTTTCTAATTTTATAAATGTACGAATGTACGAATTTATGAATGTACAAATGTAAAAATGTACGAATGAACGAATGTACGAATGAACGAATGTACGAATGTACGCATTTACGAATGTACGAATGAACGAATGTACGAATGAACGAATGTACGAATGTACGCATTTACGAATGTACGAATGAACGAATGTACGAATGAACGAATGTACGCATTTACGAATGTACGAATGTACGCATTTCCGAATGAACGAATTTACGAATGAACGCATTTACGAATGAACGAATTTACGAATCGCGATCATAACGAATGACCCGAAAAACAAAAAAAATAATAAACTAATGAAACGAAAACGAAAATGAACGAATTTTTTGGCTGTGCACATGTCTAATCTCCACCCCCAAAGAGCAACTTATATCACCCCTGTCAGACAGTACAGCCTGGACAAAAGCAACACTGTCTCTCACTATAACATCCTTTATCATCTACAGTACTTTCTCATTGGACCACAAACAAGAAGTGTATAGGAAGTGATATCAGAAGTTGTGATTGGACAACTATGGGTTCCTCACCCTTCCTCACTAACCTCTCTTATTAGTATATATAATGAATCATGATACTTACAATGTTTGCAGCTGGGGTAGTGAGACTGTCACTGCTTCTTCAATAATGGAAACTTCATTGTGACTTACATTGCTAAATGAAGAAAAATCAGATCAGGAATTAGAAGATTAATATAATCCTTCTTTGAGGAGTCTAGATCAGGGATTCTCAACCAGAGTTCCTCCAGAGGTGGTTAGATTTTACAGAAGAAAAAAAAAAAAAAATCGAGATTTACGTGTAACTTCAACTGCATAGAATTCTGGTCCTACTGGTCCTTTTTTTAATATGCCAGTGTGTGTACTAACTAGAGCAGTGGTCTGTATGCCCGGGGTACGGGAAGAATGGGCGGATCACGTGACCACTGGGATTGGCTGTCACAGTGGTCACATGGTTGGGAGCCAGTCCCTCTGGCTCCGTATTATTAGTACAGACCAAGAGCTGTCTTTGACCGCTTGGCAGTGGCAACCCTTCCATTAGGGGCACCACCCCCCTAATCAATGCGCCCGGCCCCTAATCTACGTGCAGGGCGCCGGACGCATGGATTCCAATGGGGTTTTTTTTTTTTAAGAAGCACATGATTAGAGCCTGAGGGTCTAATTGGCTTCAAAAAGGGTGGGCCCAGCGAATTAATATTTGCTAATGTCTTCCTGTTTCTCCTCGCCCGCCAGGCCCCTCGCACTTACCCCATCCAAGTGGCGTGTCCTCCCGAGCCCAGGCGGTTGCTTCTCTTCCCCTGGCCAATCTGGTCTTAGGACTCCCAGGCCAATCGGGTCTCAGGACCCGCTTCCTGACTGGCCGGGAGTCCTAAGACCAGATTGGCCGCGAGTCCTAACTCCTGATTGGCCGGGAAGAGAAGCGACCGCTGGGACTCGGGAGGAGCCGCAGGTGGGGAGCCGCCACCTGGATGGGGTAAGTGCGGGGGGGCCTGGCGGGCGGCGGGCGATCGATCAAGCAACGGTGGGGGTGAGGGGAGCGGCGATCGATTGAGCGAGCACTGGGGGGGGGGGGGATTTATGTGATTGGTTGGGTGGCTGGCTGGCTGGGGGGGGGCACCATCTGCCACTGCCACTCGGTCACTGTGCTGGGAGCACAGAAATCTCTGCTGCCCATGGTCACATATGTGTGCCCGTTAAAGCCCGTCCTCTTTGCTGCCGCACATATGCTTTATGTAGATGGCAAAAGGTTCAATTAGTTGTGCTTGAGTGAGTTTTTTCCTATATACATAAAAAAAAAAAAAAAAAAACGCTAGGCACTGTAATTGTTCTGCTCCTCATCTGTTCTTCAGAAATCACAAGGTCATTTTGACCCACCGTTTTGGTTACGGAGAATGCAGGAGAAGGAGTGAGATCTTCAGTCATACTTCGGATTTGGATCAACTCCCACATCTCAGGAGGGGAGAAATGCCAGATAAATGCATAGCATGCTTGCTAAATATCATCTACTCATGATGGAAGTCTAAGTGGATTTAAAGCATTATTAAACCCAAAAGCATAAATTTATTACATTGCAGCTTACCAAGTCTAATGCCCTGCACACACGATCGGATTTTCCAACGGAAAATGTGTGATAGGACCTTGTGGTCGGAAATTCCGACCGTGTGTGGGCTCCATCGGACATTTTCCATCGGATTTTCCGACACACAAAGTTTGAGAGCAGGATATAAAATTTTCCGACAACAAAATCCGTTGTCGGAATTTCCGATCGTGTGTACACAAATCCGACGGACAAAGTGCCACGCATGCTCAGAATAAATAAAGAGATGAAAGCTATTGGCCACTGCCCCGTTTATAGTCCCGACGTACGTGTTTTATGTCACCGCGTTCAGAACGATCGGATTTTCCGACAACTTTGTGTGACCGTGTGTATGCAAGACAAGTCTGAGCCAACATCCGTCGGAAAAAAATCCTAGGATTTTGTTGTCGGAATGTCCGAACAAAGTCCGACTGTGTGTACGGGGCATAAGAAGTGATGGCTGCATTAGTTTTCTATTTTTAGGCTTTCTTTTTTCTATTGTCATCTGGTGAACCTGCCAGCAAGTCTGTTGTTTTTTTTCAAAAGCTCAGCTTTTCCAGCTCTCCAGCAGAATGTATCAATTTACTTGGATGAGACAAACCACTAAACACTGACAGGGGTGATTAATATGATCAGTTTTTATTTATTCGTGTAAAATCTTTATACAAAAGGAAAAAAAAAATGTTTGCTGTTACTGCTTATAAAGTTTGAGCTGGGGTTTGGCTTCAATTCGTTAGTGTTTCTAAATCTGCCAATACATTTAACACTCCCCCCCCTCCCCCGGACTGAAAATGGTGCTGTCTGCTGTGCCTCCTGTGGTCATTCCTCCAGAGTTAAAGCGGGGGTTCACCCACACCGCCAAAAAAAAAAAAATTTCAAAGCCAGCAGCTACAAATACTGCAGCTGCTGACTTTTAATACATGGCCACTTACCTGTCCCAGGGTCCAGCGATGTCGGCAGGCGACGCAGAGAACCCGCTCGGTTCTCGGCAGCTGCCGCCGCCATCTTGGGTGAGGGAATCAGGAAGTGAAGCATTGCGGCTTCACTTCCCGGTTCCCTACTGCGCATGCGCGAGTCGCGCTGCGTGTCCTTAGTGGTCCCCGCTCTCTGCTGGGAGCTGTGTGTTCCCAGCAGACAGCGCGGTAGGGACGGGAAGAGGCATAGACTCCCATGGGAGTCTATGCCGGAAGTGGGTGCAAATACCTGTCTTAGACAGGTATCTGCACCCCCCTCCCCCCTGAAAGGTGCCAACTGTGACACCGGAGGGGGGGAGGGTTCCGAAAAGCGGAAGTTCCATTTTTGTGTGGAACTCCGCTTTAAGCCTTACTAATAGAGGAGGTATGTTACTGGCCAGATCCCTGTGTGAATACAATACAGAGGTAAAATAAGCCAAAGAAAAGAAAACTAATGCAGTCAGCACATCTAATGGTTGGTAAGCTGCAATATATTCAATTCCTTGGTTTAATAACGCTTTAAACTTCAGATATAAACCTCTTCGGTTCTCTTCTCTCCATCACTTCCTACTCACAGTTCTCGGAGGCTCCAGAGCTCACTCAGGATTGTCGTACGGAACACGGTCAGCCGGTTTCCTGAAAGGTCCCTGGAGGATACAAAACAGAACAAACATTCCTTATTTGTGCTTAGAAATTTGACTTAAAGCGTTTGTTACCCCAACACTTCATATTCCTGATATATGTCTGCTGTACAATGTACTGAGAAAGTCTCCTGTTGTCTTTGTATTGCTTCCTTTATGTGACATCCCTGGTGTTCCTGCCAGTCCCTCTGTTTGCCTATTAAAAACTGACCACACTAAGTGGGAGAGCACACCGTGGTCAGTTCTCTAGCTATGCTGGGAACTCAGTGTTCTCCTCCAATGATCAGACTTGTCCTGACACGCCCCCCGCTGCACAGCCATTCACTGGGAAGATCAGTGTGCTACTGCTTCTCCTCCCCACAGCTCTTATGCAGAGTACAGAGGGAATGTGATCATATATAAAAAAAAAAAGCAAAAAAAGTATTTATATTGTTTTTTTTTTTTTTGTATCTATACAAACATTTTTTGCCTTTCATTTCTATTTTAAACTGAATTAGTTTGAACTCCTACTGCAGATGTTCATTTCTTCTGCAGTTACATCTACATGTCTTTTTCTTCTCCCAGACTGTGACTGGACAGGGAAAGGAGAAGCAGCGCACTGATGAACTCATCTCTCTGCCACTCTGCTCTCTCCTCCTATCAGCATGTTCCCTGCCTTGCAGCCTAGCTGATTGGCTGCTTTTGCTGTTTCTACCTACCCAAGTCTGAGCTTTGCTGTACAGGAACTGCAAGAGGCTGATTCTAGGTCAAATGCATGGAACTAGTGCTGCAGTTAAAAAATACATATCATTTTGATTGTGTTTGTGGTGAATTTCATGTAAGAATGTTCTGCACTGTCTCTGTACAGGGCTATGCAGGTGAACCAAAAACGATGCGATTTTTTTAGGAGCAGCTGTTAAAACACTTGCCAACCGCCCACAGTATTTTTTTTTTTTGTGGGCAATTCGGCGTCTGATAAAAGTGATCCGATTCGCCGCAGGATCACTTTTAGAGGCGACGGGAGAGGTGCCTTTCCTTACGCCGCTTACCGGTTGTTTCCAGGTTTACCAGAACCGCCGGTGAACCCAAAAGCCGATAGTTAGGCAGGAAGTCAAGTGAGGGCAAGATGGCCCCCACTCGGCTCTATGCCCTTGGAGGACCAGAGCAACCTCTGACGTCACTTCCGGTTCTCGTGCATAAAGAAGTTGTTTTTTTTTTTTTTTTTGTTTTTTTTTTTGCTTTTGCTTTTAAAGGTAAATGAGAGATCATTTTGACCCCAGATCTCCCAATAAAGAGGACCTGTCATCCTTTATTTCTATTACAAGGGATGTTTACATTCCTGGTAATAGGAATAAAAGTGATCAAATAAATAAATAAATAAATAAATAAATAAATAAAGGGATAGTGTAAAAAAATAAAATAAAAAGTAAAATAAATAAGAAAAAAAAAAAAAAGTAAAGCACCCTATCCCTTCGTACGCACGAACAGAAGCGAACGCATATATAAGTTGCGCCCGCATATGTAAACGGCGTTCAAACCACACTGTGAGGTATAACCATGATCGTTACAGCGAGCGCAATAATTCTAGCACCAGAACTCCTCTGAAAGAGAAAAGGGTGGCCCCTGGAAGTCGCACATCAAAGATATCCCAGAGAGGTGAAGAGAGTGGCAACCTCAGCCTGGACTACAACCAGGCCACACCCCCCAAATGTGTTTCACCCCGCCCCCACGGAGCTTAGTCATGGCACACACATCCGCTTTTTTAGGTCACCAGAACTCCTCTGTAACTCAGAACTGGTAACCTATAAAAAAAAATGAAAGCGTCGTCTATGGAGATTTTTAAGAACCGTTTGTCGCCATTCCACGAGTGTGCGCAATTTTAAAGCGTGACATGTATCTATTTACTCAGTGTAACATCTTTCACTGTATACAAAAAACTGGGGTAACTAATGTGTTTTGTTTTTTATTTATTAAAGTTTTTTTTTTAAATGCGTTTAACATAAGTGTGACATAAAAAATTGCAACGATCGCAATTTTATTCTCTAGGGTCTCTGCTAAATAAATTTAAAAAAAAAAGAAAAAAAAATTATACATATATATATATATACATACATATATATATATATATATATATATATATATATATATATATATATATATATATATATATATATATATATATATTATTTTTTAATATATATATATATATATATATATATATATTTTTTTTTTTTTTTTTTAATATATATATATATATATATATATATATATATATATATATATATATATATATATATATATATATATATATATATATATATATATATATTTATATATATATATATTTATATATATATTTATATATATATATATTTATATATATAATGTTTGGGGGTTCTAAGTAATTTTCTAGCAAAAAATACTAACTTAAACTTGTAAAGAAAGGGTTCCAGAAAAGGCCTGGTCAGCAAGTGGGGGTCTGACAGGATGCAATGACAGCCCACATTCCAGAACACAAAAGGGTTCTTTGAATTCCTTGTATACAAGACAGTTTCTCCCTTAGTCAATAGATTGTATGACCCTAAATTGATGGCCTTTCCTGCATTGTTCACTGCTAAGGAGGATGCACAAAGCCTATATGTAGGTGGTTTACATAAATTAATCATTAAAGGGTCAGTCCACCCAATGATGATGTTTTTTAGTTTCTTGGATGTTCCAGCAGTGAGATCTCCCATTCATAATTCCTAATTTAGCTCCTGACCTCCTGGGAGGTTTGGGTGTTCCCAAAATCTTTCCGGCTCTTCCTGTTACATTACCCATAGTATAAAATCACTTAAGGACTGAGCCTCTTTCTGAGATTTGTTGTTTACAAGTTAAAAACAGTTTTTTTTTGGTAGAAAATTACTTAGAACCCCCAAACATTATACATTTGTTTCTAACACCCTAGAGAATAAAATGGCGGTTGTTGCAATACTTTTTGTCACACCGTATTTGCACAGCGGTCTTACAAGCGCACTTTTTTTTGGGAAAAAATACACTTTCTTTAATTAAAAAATAAGACAACAGTAAAGTTAGCCCATTTTTTTTTTTTTTATATTGTGAAAGATAATGTTACGCCCAGTAAATTGATACCCAACATGTCACGCTTCAAAATTGCGCCAGCTCATGGAAATGGCGGCAAGCTTTGACCTTGAAAAATCGCCATAGGCGACGTTTAAAAAATTCTACAGGTTGCATGTTTTAAGTTACAGAGGAGGTCTAGAACTAGAATTATTGCTCTCGCTCTACCGATCACGGCGATACCTCACGTATGTGGTTTGAACACCATTTTCATATGCGGGCGCTATTCACATATGCGTTCGCTTCTGCACACAAGCTCGATGGGACAGGGCGCGTTTAAAACATTTTTCTTTCCTTATTTATTTTACCTTTTATTTTTTAGTTTTACACTTTAAAAAAAAAAAAATTTGTGTCACTTTATTCCTATTACAAGGAATGTAAACATCCCTTGTAATAGAAATAAGCATGACAGGACCTCTTGAAAGTTAGGACGTATATCTGTGCGCAGAGGTCCGTAAGTGATTAACCCCCCTGGCGGTTTTCCCGAGCGTGGCTCGCAGTTAAAATTTAGGACCATTAGCAGTAACCCCGAGCCACACTCAGGATTACATCGCAGGATCCTGGTGTGGCTTTACTTACCTTGTCCCCAGGATCCTGCGATGTCCCCCGCTGTGTCTGCGGGTTCCGTCCTCCTCCGAAGCCTCTCTGTGCCAGGCTCCATTCCCTGCGAGCGTCGCGACGCACCGGGGCGGAGCCTGGCGGCAAATTCAAAAAATTGCAAAAATCATAACACATACAGTACTGTAATCTGTATGAAATTATTTCACATCCCTTTTGTCCCCAGTGCTTTGGCCCATGCCCTGCATGCAGTTTTATATTATATACACTGTTCTTTCTGCCTGGAAACTGGAGATTTCCATAGCAACCAAAAAGTGTCCCTTTACATCAAAAGTGGCTTTAGACCAGCTAGAAAACAGCGATAGTAAATTAGAACACTTGCAAAATTGAGCGATAGTGAATCGTGGGGAATTTTATTTTATTATTATTATTTTTTTTTTTTAATTATTTTTTAAAATTTATTATAATTTATGTTTTTGTGTTTCAAACTTTATCATACCCGGGATATCTACTAGACTCTTGTTTGGACAGATTTAAGTGTGTTATTGGACCTACAATATAAAACACCAAATTTCCATGCAAAGAAAATTGTACCGCTTTCAGCACCTAAAATCCAAAATAATCATACCGCCAGGGAGGTTAAATTAAAAAAAATCTGCACTGGTCTGCACACCAGCTGTTTTAATTATAAGGGGCTGAACATTGTATTATCCATGCTGAAAAGCTCAGAGATCTCACCAATACACAAAGAAGAAAGTGCAAAAATAGGCCACATCCGTAAATATATGAAGACAAATAAATAGGTAGTACTACGTATTACCAGGGGGGTGGACTTTAAAGGCTGAGAAACACTGGAGAGGAAGTAACAGTATAAAAATATAAATTTATTGAAAGTTACAATTACATAAAAGTAAGAATGAAGATTATAACATAAATGCATCTATGAATATTGTGCAGTGAGCCCTTGTATGTCTACGCGTTTCACCGCTAGGCTTCCTCAGGACACGGCCAAGGTTCACAGACGAGACAGATAAGAGAATATGTTTCTCTATCTTGTTTGGAATGCACAATCATGTACAGTCACGATACGGTGGGTAATTCACTCAATGGTTAAAGAAATATATTAGGTATCGCTGAATGTATGAACAGGGGCATGTGAATAGTATTCCTTATTTTGGGAACGGCCATCAGAGAGAGGAGGGCCATCAAAGAGTATCCTACAGTGAATCCTGGATTTGAATTCCAGTACTGCTGATGGCTATATAGGATATCACTGTAGGATACTTTGATGGCCCTCCTCTCTCCTCGCTCCTTGGCCGTGTTCTAGCGGCGAAACGCGTAGACATACAAGGGCTCACTGCACAATATTCATAGACGCATTTATGTTATAATCTTCATTCTTACTTTTATGTATTTGTAACCTTCAATAAATTTATATTTTTATACTGTTACGTCCTCTCCAGTGTTTCTCAGCCTAAAAAGTCCTCCCCCCTGGTAATACGTAGTACTACCTATTTTTTTTTATCTCACCAATACAGTCCCAGGGAGATAGGTGTTGTACATCTTTGGGATTTGCCAAAAACTTTAGGTGGTTGTAAACCTCTGAAATGACAAAATGAACAAAGCATATCCTCATGTAGTGTGTACTTGCCTCTATTCAAAGCATCTAGTGGGATTTCTTTCTGCTCTCTCATTTCTCTGATATCTTCATGAGTCACATCTGACAGTTAATGCCGATACCAGACAATCCTGGGAGAATTCCCCGTCCCTCTCCAGCACAAAGCAGATGATTGACAGCTTCAGCTGTGCATGTTTCCCTATGAGACTGTGTAGAGGGGAAAGGGGTTCCATTCCATCCACTCAGGTCTCAGATTACACTCAGCTCCCTGCTGTATGCTGTGCTGTGTGTGATGTCGAATCCACGCCCCCTGCCTTCTGCAGCTCAGAGATGCTTTGTAAAATGTGTGCTTTGGGAGGCTGTAGAGAAAGGCCGCAGATATACAAGTACAAATTATGTAGGAGGATTTGTTTTATCTCTGTGTATCACTTGAGGCCAGTCACTTCCGTGGGTAAATGTAAGGGCTTGTAACCACTTTTAAGCCCAACTTCGGAATGGAGAAAATTAAACTTTTGCAATGGCCTCCTCCACCCCCCAAAGGTTAAATGAGTCTGGGTTCCTCCAGAGGTTAATAGGGGTTCCTTGAGCGGTGTCTAAATTACCTCACATCTAATGGTGCCTGCATAGTTCCATGCCAGCAAAGCCAGTGATCTTCTTAGCTGTCTGTAGGGGGAAGCATTCTTCCCAATGACCACCAATGTAAGGGGCATTCTTCCCAATGACCACCAATGTAAGGAACATTCTTCCCACTGATCACCAATGTAAGGAGCATTCTTCCCAATGACCACCAATGTAAGGAACATTCTTCCCACTAACCACCAATGTAAGGAACATTCTTCTCATTGACCACCAATGTAAGGAGCATTCTTCCCACTGACCACCAATGTAAGGAACATTCTTCCCACTGACCACCAATGTAAGGAACATTCTTCTCATTGATCACCAATATAAGGAACATTCTTCTCACTGATCACCAATAAAAGGAACTTTTTTCCCACTGATCACCAATATAAGGATCATTCTTCCCACTGATCACCAATATAAGGGTCATTCTTCCCACTGACCACCAATGTAAGGGACATTCTTCCCACTGATCACCAATGTAAGGAACATTCTTCCCACTGACCACCAATGTAAGGGGCATTCTTCCCACTGATCACCAATGTAAGGGACATTCTTCTCACTGATCACCAATAAAAGGAACTTTTTTCCCGCTGATCACCAATATAAGGGTAATTTTTCCCGCTGATCACCAATGTAAGGGTCATTCTTCCCGCTGACCACCAATGTAAGGGACATTCTTCTCACTGATCACCAATGTAAGGGGCATTCTTCCCACTGACCACCAATGTAAGGAACATTCTTCCCACTGACCACCAATGTAAGGGACATTCTTCTCACTGATCACCAATGTAAGGGGCATTCTTCCCACTGACCACCAATGTAAGGAGCATTCTTCCCACTGATCACCAATGTAAGGAATATTCTTCCCACTGATCACCAATGTAAGGAGCATTCTTCCCACTGATCACCAATGTAAGGAACATTCTTCTCACTGATCACCAATGTAAGGAGCATTCTTCTCACTGATCACCAATGTAAGGGTCATTCTTCCCACTGACCACCAATGTAAGGAACATTCTTCCCACTAATCACCAATGTAAGGAACATTCTTCCCACTGACCACCAATGTAAGGGACATTCTTCTCACTGATCACCAATGTAAGGGACATTCTTCTCACTGATCACCAATGTAAGGAACATTCTTCCCACTGACCACCAATGTAAGGGACATTCTTCTCACTGACCACCAATGTAAGGAGCATTCTTCCCACTGACCACCAATGTAAGGATCATTCTTCCCACTGATCCCCAATGTAAGGAACATTCTTCCCACTGACCACCAATGTAAGGGACATTCTTCTCACTGATCACCAATGTAAGGAACATTCTTCCCACTGACCACCAATGTAAGGGACATTCTTCTCACTGATCACCAATGTAAGGAGCATTCTTCCCACTGACCACCAATGTAAGGATCATTCTTCCCACTGATCCCCAATGTAAGGAACATTCTTCCCACTGACCACCAATGTAAGGGACATTCTTCTCACTGATCACCAATGTAAGGAACATTCTTCCCACTGACCACCAATGTAAGGGACATTCTTCTCACTGATCACCAATGTAAGGAGCATTCTTCCCACTGACCACCAATGTAAGGGACATTCTTCTCACTGATCACCAATGTAAGGGACATTCTTCCCACTAATCACCAATGTAAGGAACATTCTTCCCACTGACCACCAATGTAAGGAACATTCTTCCCAATGACCACCAATGTAAGGGGCATTCTTCCCAATGACCACCAATGTAAGGAACATTCTTCCCACTGATCACCAATGTAAGGAGCATTCTTCCCAATGACCACCAATGTAAGGAACATTCTTCCCACTAACCACCAATGTAAGGAACATTCTTCTCATTGACCACCAATGTAAGGAGCATTCTTCCCACTGACCACCAATGTAAGGAACATTCTTCCCACTGACCACCAATGTAAGGAACATTCTTCTCATTGATCACCAATATAAGGAACATTCTTCTCACTGATCACCAATAAAAGGAACTTTTTTCCCACTGATCACCAATATAAGGATCATTCTTCCCACTGATCACCAATATAAGGGTCATTCTTCCCACTGACCACCAATGTAAGGGACATTCTTCCCACTGATCACCAATGTAAGGAACATTCTTCCCACTGACCACCAATGTAAGGGGCATTCTTCCCACTGATCACCAATGTAAGGGACATTCTTCTCACTGATCACCAATAAAAGGAACTTTTTTCCCGCTGATCACCAATATAAGGGTAATTTTTCCCGCTGATCACCAATGTAAGGGTCATTCTTCCCGCTGACCACCAATGTAAGGGACATTCTTCCCACTGACCACCAATGTAAGGGACATTCTTCTCACTGATCACCAATGTAAGGGGCATTCTTCCCACTGACCACCAATGTAAGGAACATTCTTCCCACTGACCACCAATGTAAGGGACATTCTTCTCACTGATCACCAATGTAAGGGGCATTCTTCCCACTGACCACCAATGTAAGGAGCATTCTTCCCACTGATCACCAATGTAAGGAATATTCTTCCCACTGATCACCAATGTAAGGAGCATTCTTCCCACTGATCACCAATGTAAGGAACATTCTTCTCACTGATCACCAATGTAAGGAGCATTCTTCTCACTGATCACCAATGTAAGGGTCATTCTTCCCACTGACCACCAATGTAAGGAACATTCTTCCCACTAATCACCAATGTAAGGAACATTCTTCCCACTGACCACCAATGTAAGGGACATTCTTCTCACTGATCACCAATGTAAGGGACATTCTTCTCACTGATCACCAATGTAAGGAACATTCTTCCCACTGACCACCAATGTAAGGGACATTCTTCTCACTGACCACCAATGTAAGGAGCATTCTTCCCACTGACCACCAATGTAAGGATCATTCTTCCCACTGATCCCCAATGTAAGGAACATTCTTCCCACTGACCACCAATGTAAGGGACATTCTTCTCACTGATCACCAATGTAAGGAACATTCTTCCCACTGACCACCAATGTAAGGGACATTCTTCTCACTGATCACCAATGTAAGGAGCATTCTTCCCACTGACCACCAATGTAAGGATCATTCTTCCCACTGATCCCCAATGTAAGGAACATTCTTCCCACTGACCACCAATGTAAGGGACATTCTTCTCACTGATCACCAATGTAAGGAACATTCTTCCCACTGACCACCAATGTAAGGGACATTCTTCTCACTGATCACCAATGTAAGGAGCATTCTTCCCACTGACCACCAATGTAAGGGACATTCTTCTCACTGATCACCAATGTAAGGGACATTCTTCCCACTAATCACCAATGTAAGGAACATTCTTCCCACTGACCACCAATGTAAGGAACATTCTTCCTACTGACCACCAATGTAAGGGGCATTCTTCTCACTGACCATCAAAGTAAGGGGCCTTCTCCCCAAATACCACCAATTCACCAATTTAAAGTCGTTGTAAACTCTGTACAACCATTTTTACCTACAGGTAAGTCTATATTAAGGCTTACCTGTAGGTGTTGGAAATACCTCCTGAATGCGCACTTTATAAAAAACTTTGTGACAAAAAGCGAGATCTGCAAAATACTCACCACGCCTCTCAGCAAATAGCTTGGGGTGTCTACTTTCCAAAATGGGGTCATTTGGGGGGGGGGGGGGTGCTATCTTTCCATTTTATGGCTTCCGAAACTGTTATAGGCAGTGAGGAGTGAAAGTGTACGCCCTTAGAAATCCTGAAGGCGGTGCTTGGTTTTCGGGGTCCCGTACGCGGTTAGACTGCCAAAAAGTCCCACACATGTGGTATCCCCGTACTCAGGAGAAGCAGCAGAATGTATTTTGGGGTGTAATTCCACATATAACCATGGCATGTTTGAGCAATATATCATTTTAGTGACAACTTTGTGTAAACAATTTTTTTTTTTCATTATTCAATCTCTTGTGACAAAAAAATTAAATATTCAATGTGCTCAACAAGCCTCTCAGCAAATTCCTTGGGGTGTCTACTTTCCAATATGGGGTCATTTGGGGGGGGGGGGGTTGTATTGCCCTGTCATTTTAGCACCTCAAGCAATAAGTTATGCAGTCATAAACTAAAAGCTGCGTACATTCCAGAAAATGTACCCTAGTTTGTAGACGCTAAAACTTTTGCGCAAACCAATAAACATACGCTTACTGAATTATTTTTTACCCGAGACATGTGGCTGAATGCTTTTTGGCCTAAATTTATGACTAAAATTGAGTTTATTGTATTTTTCCTAACAGCAAAATGTAGAAAATATCATTTTTTTCAAAATATTCGGCCTTTTTTCGTTTTCTTTGCAAAAAATAAAAACCACAGAGGTGATCAAATACCACCAAAAGAAAGTTCTATTTGTGGGAGAAAAAAAAGGACTCAAATTTCGCTTGGGTACAGCATTTCATGACCGCGCTATTACGAGTTAAAGCAGCGCAGTGCCAAACTGTAAATAGTGCTCTGGTCAGGAAGGGGGTAAATCCTTCCGGGGCTGAAGTGGTTAATGGGACGGCTGGTGATGCGGCAGTGTCACAACAAGAAGTAGAGAGAAAGAGTCCTGGACAGCCGCACACAAAATAATGAATTACCTTTATTGAATGCTGATCATAAAAGATACATGCCACAGCAGAAAAATGCAGGAAAGCTGACGCGTTTCACACTGTTGTCAGTGCTTAATCATAGCTTATGATTAAGCACTGACTACAGTGTGAAACGCGTCAGCTTTCCTGCTTTTTTCTGCTGTGGCATGTATCTTTTATGATCATCATTCAATAAAGGTAATTCATTATTTTGAGTGCGGCTGTCCAGGACTCTTTCTCTCTACTTCATTATAAGCATTGCCGGCACCTGTTACTTCCAGTATGGAGGAGATGTTGGTTCCGGATTGACCTTCCTAGAGCGGTGATATCCTTCTTTATCTGCTATTTAGTGACACAACAAGGTGAGGGACGTGACGGCAGCAGGTGAGTGAATGACTGCAAACAGGCGCTGCCATGATGGATCTGAAATGACAGGTCCTCTTGAAATGCAAGGACTTATTCTTTCTGGTAGTTAGAATCTTTTACTATTTGCAAACAAAATGAAGCTTTCCCATTTAGAATAATAAGCTGCCAGGTTAGTAAATATTCCCAAACTGGGTCTCTTTTACGGCCTGCTGCCGCTTTGCTCCTCAAGTGAGAAATAAAGCACTTCAAGCTGATGTGCAGAAAGATCAGAAGATCACAACCTGCTTAGAAGGTTTCACTTTCACTTTAACTGCATGCCCTTCTTCCTCACACTTAGAGCCTGGTACAGATGCATTTCTCTTCAATCATACAGTTTGTAGTGTACATAGATTTGCAAAACAATTGGGATAAATGAATATTCCTGAACTTTGTTTTATCTCATCGTTTGCTGTAAAATGATGTGAATGCATCAATGCAGTGCGTGTTATCTCAGCTTGCAGAGCTTGGATTCATTGAATGAGTTTACCTACAATGTAAATATTGCAGAATAGGGATGAGCTTCGTGTTCGAGTCGAACCCATGTTCGACTCGAACATCGGCTGTTCGACCGTCCGTCGAATTGCGAACGATATGGGCCGTTCGCGCCAAATTCGTGTGGCGCGTCACGGCCCATAATTCACTGCGGCATCGCAGTGCATTGCTGGCTGATGATTGGCCAAGCATGCACTATGACCCGCATGCTTGGCCAATCACAGCGCCGCCTGAACAGAGAGCCGTAATTGGCCAAAGCCAAGGAGGCTTTGGCCAATTATGGCTCAGGGGATTTAGTACACGCCCCACACTATATAAGGCCGCCTGCACGGCGGCCCTGTGTAGTGTGTGTTCCGGCGTTGAAAGAGATAGACAGAGAGACAGTGTTTGATTTGAGTTAGATAGATTAGGCAGAACAGTCAGTCAGTTAGCTGCACTTACAGTGTATTGTGTATATATATGCATCCCAGGTGTTGCATATATATATATACACTGTATTCAGTTTAGCTAGATCCGTTCCTGTTATCTTCTATCTAGACTATTTACATTCAGTGCAGTGTGTCCTGCTCACAGTGTTCAGCTAGATCCGTTCCTGCTATTTACATTCAGTACAGTGCTTCCTGCTCACAGTGTTCAGCTAGATCCGTTCCTGCTATTTACATTCAGTGCAGTGCGTGCTGCTCACAGTGTTCAGCTAGATCCGTTCCTGCTATTTACATTCAGTGCAGTGCGTGCTGCTCACAGTGTTCAGCTAGATCCGTTCCTGCTATTTACATTCAGTGCAGTGCGTCCTGCTCACAGTGTTCAGCTAGATCCGTTCCTGCTATTTACATTCAGTGCAGTGCGTCCTGCTCACAGTGTTCAGCTAGATCCGTTCCTGCTATTTACATTCAGTGCAGTGCGTGCTGCTCACAGTGTTCAGCTAGATCCGTTCCTGCTATTTACATTCAGTGCAGTGCGTCCTGCTCACAGTGTTCAGCTAGATCCGTTCCTGTTATCTTCCTACTGACAGGCAGGCTTGTCTGGTTACAGTATATAAAGCTACCTGAAGAAAATTACAGGTGTTCTTTTTGATCCTATTAGTACCACGGTCAGGCAGCTAGACTATTTACATTTAGTACAGTGTGTCCTGCTCACAGTGTTCAGCTAGATCCGTTCCTGTTATTTACATTCAGTGCAGTGTGTCCTGCTCACAGTGTTCAGCTAGATCCGTTCCTGCTATTTACATTCAGTACAGTGCGTGCTGCTCACAGTGTTCAGCTAGATCCGTTCCTGCTATATACATTTAGTGCAGTACGTCCTGCTCACAGTGTTCAGCTAGATCCGTTCCTGTTATCTTCCTACTGACAGGCAGGCTTGTCTGGTTACAGTATATAAAGCTACCTGAAGAAAATTACAGGTGTTCTTTTTGATCCTATTAGTACCACGGTCAGGCAGCTAGACTATTTACATTTAGTACAGTGTGTCCTGCTCACAGTGTTCAGCTAGATCCGTTCCTGTTATTTACATTCAGTGCAGTGCGTCCTGCTCACAGTGTTCAGCTAGATCCGTTCCTGCTATTTACATTCAGTGCAGTGCGTCCTGCTCACAGTGTTCAGCTAGATCCGTTCCTGCTATTTACATTCAGTGCAGTGCGTGCTGCTCACAGTGTTCAGCTAGATCCGTTCCTGCTATTTACATTCAGTGCAGTGCGTCCTGCTCACAGTGTTCAGCTAGATCCGTTCCTGTTATCTTCCTACTGACAGGCAGGCTTGTCTGGTTACAGTATATAAAGCTACCTGAAGAAAATTACAGGTGTTCTTTTTGATCCTATTAGTACCACGGTCAGGCAGCTAGACTATTTACATTTAGTACAGTGTGTCCTGCTCACAGTGTTCAGCTAGATCCGTTCCTGTTATTTACATTCAGTGCAGTGCGTCCTGCTCACAGTGTTCAGCTAGATCCGTTCCTGCTATTTACATTCAGTGCAGTGCGTCCTGCTCACAGTGTTCAGCTAGATCCGTTCCTGCTATTTACATTCAGTGCAGTGCGTGCTGCTCACAGTGTTCAGCTAGATCCGTTCCTGCTATTTACATTCAGTGCAGTGCGTCCTGCTCACAGTGTTCAGCTAGATCCGTTCCTGTTATCTTTCTACTGACAGGCAGGCTTGTCTGGTTACAGTATATAAAGCTACCTAAAGAAAATTACAGGTGTTCTTTTTGATCCTATTAGTACCACGGTCAGGCAGCTAGACTATTTACATTTAGTACAGTGTGTCCTGCTCACAGTGTTCAGCTAGATCCGTTCCTGTTATTTACATTCAGTGCAGTGTGTCCTGCTCACAGTGTTCAGCTAGATCCGTTCCTGCTATTTACATTCAGTACAGTGCGTCCTGCTCACAGTGTTCAGCTAGATCCGTTCCTGCTATTTACATTCAGTGCAGTGCGTGCTGCTCACAGTGTTCAGCTAGATCCGTTCCTGCTATATACATTTAGTGCAGTACGTCCTGCTCACAGTGTTCAGCTAGATCCGTTCCTGTTATCTTCCTACTGACAGGCAGGCTTGTCTGGTTACAGTATATAAAGCTACCTGAAGAAAATTACAGGTGTTCTATCCCAGCTTAGTGCAGCTACAGGCCATTAGTATGTCTGGAAGGCCAAGAAGGAGAGGCAGACAGTCACAAGCCAATAAGAGAGGGCAAGCAGGCTCTGTGTCTAGTGCTGGTCGTGGAGACGGTGCATCCTCATCAGCACGTGGCCATGGGACACGCTTGGCCTTTTTTTCGGCAGCTGGCCGTGTTGAGCCGCAACATGCGGAAGACTTGGTCGAGTGGATGACCAAGCCGTCCTCATCCTCCTCATCCTCTCTCACCCATGCCCAGGGTGCTTTGTCTGGCAAAGCAGCGGCCTCTTCCCTCAGCTCAATGTCATCAGTGACTCCTTCCCTAGCCCCACCATGTCCTCCTGAGGATTCCCTCGAACTGTTTGACCACAGTGTTGGGTACATGCTCCAGGAGGATGCCCAGCGTTTGGAAGGCTCTGATGATGATACTGAGCTCAATGAAGGCAGTAACATGAGCACGGACAGAGGGGGTGCCCAAGAAGGACAGCAATCTGGCAGTCATGCTCCCCCTGCTGCAGCATACTGCCAGGTTTGCTCCAGTGATGAGGAGGGAGGGGATGATGAGGTCACTGACTCAACGTGGGTGCCTGATAGGAGAGAGGAGGAGGAGGAGGAGGAGGAGGAGGAGGAGGAGGAGGTGGCACATCACCAACTAGGCAGGATGCCCTCCAGGGGCCAGCCTAAGGGCAGCACATTGACTGCATCACACCCCAAAGCTCCACATGTGCAGGGCGCTGCAGTCTCTGCGCGTTATTCAAAAAGTTCTTTGGTGTGGGCCTTTTTTGAGACGAGTGCATCAGATCGCACCGCTGCTATTTGCAATATATGTCTCAAGCGTATCTCGCGTGGCCAAAACATCTCCCGCTTGGGTACCACATGCTTGACCAGACATATGTTGACCTGCCATGCAGTTCGTTGGCAAGCGTATCTAAAAGACCCACACCAAAGAACAAAGACGATCTCTCCTTGCTCCTCATCAGCTGAGATTTCCAACCCCACTAGACCTTCAGTCCTCTCTGCGACCTGCAGTGAGAGGAATGAAGGTGTAGAATTAGGTGTGTCACAGCCAAGTACTTATGGGCAATCTGCTTTTGGTACACCGACGTCAGATTGTACCAGGCAAATTTCCCTGCCCCAGCTGCTGCACCGCCGAAAGAAGTTTGCTCCCAGCCATCCACATGCCCAGCGGTTGAATGCTAGCTTGGCAAAATTGCTAGCACTTCAACTGCTGCCTTTTCAGTTGGTAGACTCTGCCCCCTTCCGTGAGTTTGTGGAATGTGCGGTTCCTCAGTGGCAGGTACCCAAACGCCACTTTTTCTCACGGAAGGCGATTCCGGCTCTCTACCGGCATGTGGAAGGCAATGTCCATGCCTCGCTGGACAGGGCGGTCAGCGGTAAGGTGCATATTACCGCTGACTCATGGTCCAGCAGGCATGGACAGGGACGTTACTTAAGTTTCACGGCGCATTGGGTGACTCTGCTGGCAGCTGGGAAGGATGCAGGACAAGGTGCAGTAGTGTTGGAGGTTGTTCCGCCACCACGCCTCCAAAATGCTGATTGTGACACACCTCTCTCCTCCACCCCCTCCTCTTCTTCTTCCTCCATGGCCTCTTCCTCGGAACCAGCGGTGCTCCGTAGGCGTTCAAGGGGCTACGCAAGTACGCAGGCCAAAAGATGCCATGCGGTGCTTGAGCTGGTGTGCTTGGGGGACAGGAGCCACACTGGGGCAGAGGTTCTGTCAGCTCTGCAGGGGCAGGTTCAGAGGTGGTTGACGCCACGCCAACTTAAGGCAGGAATGGTGGTTTGCGACAATGGCACCAACCTCCTCTCTGCCCTCCGACAGGGACAACTGACCCATGTGCCCTGTTTGGCTCACGTCCTTAACTTGGTGGTGCAGCGGTTCTTGGGCAGGTACCCGGGCTTACAGGATGTCCTGAGGCAGGCCAGGAAAGTCTGTGTGCATTTCCGCCGGTCATATAATGCCAGTGCTCGGCTGACGGACCTCCAAAAGGAGTTTAACCTGCCCAAGAACCGCCTAATCTGTGACATGCCCACCAGGTGGAACTCGACGTTGGCCATGCTGCAGCGGCTGCACACGCAGCAGAGGGCCATCAATGAGTACCTGTGCGACTATGGCACCAGGACAGGGTCAGGGGACCTTGGTTTTTTTTCCCCACGCCAGTGGGCCATGATCAGGGATGCATGCACTGTCCTGTCACCATTCGAGGAGGCCACGAGGATGGTGAGCACTGACAGTGCATGCATCAGTGACACTGTCCCCCTTGTCCACCTGTTGGAGCACACGCTGCGTGGGATAATGGACAGGGCACTTGAGGCAGAACAGAGGCAGGAAGAGGAGGACTTCCTTAGCTCTCAAGGCCCCCTTTATCCAGACAGTGTTCCTGCGTGCCCGCCGATCACACAGGAAGAGGACGAGGAGGAGGAGGAGGAGGAGGAGGAAGATTGTGTCAGTATGGAGGTGGAGCCTGGCACTCAGCATCAGCAGTCTTTAAGGGATCAGTCCCAAGGAACACATGGACTTGTACGTGGCTGGGAGGAGGTGGCTGCGGACGTTGTTGTCCTTAGTGACCCAGAGGACTCCGGACCGAATGCCTCAGCAAACCTACGCTGCATGGCCTCCCTGATCCTGCAAAGCCTGCGTAAGGATCCTCGTATTCGTGGTATCAAGGAGAAGGACCAATACTGGCTGGCAACCCTCCTTGATCCACGTTACAAGGGTAAGGTTGCGGACCTTATCTTGCCATCGCAGAGGGAGCAGAGGATGAAACATCTTCGGGAGGCCTTGCAGAAAGGTCTGTGCAACGCGTTCCCAGAGACTGGGAGGTTACAAACTCCTGTTTCTGGACAACGTGTTGCTGAGGCTTCGGTCAGTCAAAGAAGGAGCGGTGGAGAAGGTGGCCGTCTGACCGATGCGTTCAGACAATTTTTTGGTCCGCAGCCCCAAGGTATGATCGGTTCCAGCAACCATCGCCAGCGTCTGTTTTACATGGTGCAGGAATACCTAGGGGCAAGATCAGACTTGGACACCTTTCCCACCGAAAATCCTCTGGGTTACTGGGTCTTGAGGATGGATCACTGGCCAGAGCTTGCACAGTATGCAATTGAGCTACTGGCCTGTCCTGCATCCAGCGTTCTTTCGGAACGCACATTCAGTGCTGCTGGAGGCGTGGTAACCGATCACAGGGTGCGTCTGTCCACCGACTCGGTCGATCGGCTGACCTTCATAAAAATGAATCAGTCTTGGATCACCACCAGCTACCAAGCACCTGATGCAGATGTAACCGAATAATTTTTTTTGAAATCTCAGATCCCTTCAAAGACTGCCTATGCTGATGCTGAGTGACTATCCCTGAGTAATTATCCTCTTCCTCCTCAATCATCACGCTGATAGCTTGTAAGAACATTTTTGGTTCTGGGCGCCACCACCAGTGCCTAAGGCACAATTTTTCAGCCCCTGTTTAACAGGGGCGTGTAATTACAATTTTTGATGTAATACTTTGCAGCAGGGCTCGTTCCTGCATTCCAACTAGAGTGTCTGTGAGGGGTTGCAGTGTTGTGGCACCAGCACCAGTGCCTAAGACCCAATTTTTCTGCCCCTGTCTAACAGGGGCGTGTAATTACAATTTTTGATGCAATACTTTGCAGCAGGGCTTGTTCCTGCATTCCAACTAGAGTGTCTGTGAGGGGTTGCAGTGTTGTGGCACCAGCACCAGTGCCTAAGACCCAATTTTTCAGCCCCTGTCTAACAGGGGCGTGTAATTACAATTTTTGATGCAATACTTTGCAGCAGGGCTTGTTCCTGCGTTTCAACTAGAGTGTCTGTGAGGGGTTGCAGTGTTGTGGCACCAGCACCAGTGCCTAAGACCCAATTTTTCAGCCCCTGTCTAACAGGGGCGTGTAATTACAATTTTTGATGCAATACTTTGCAGCTGGGCTTGTTCCTGCGTTTCAACTAGAGTGTCTGTGAGGGGTTGCAGTGTTGTGGCACCAGCACCAGTGCCTAAGGCCTAATTTTTCAGCTCCTGTTCAACAGGGGCATGTAATTACAATTCTTGATCTAATATTTCACAGCAGGGCCCTGTGAGGGCTTACAGTGTTTTGGCCACAGCAACACCTAAGGCCCAAATTTCTGCTGAGTATATAGGGCAGGACCCTACTTTCAAACATCTAACTTACAAACGACTCCTACTTGCAAACGGAAGGAGACAACAGGAAGTGAGATGAAATCTACCCCTAAGGAAGGGAAATTCTCTCCTGTAAGAGTTAATATGGGAAAACAATTTTTCCTTTCCACTGATGCTTTCCAATCCTTGTTCCACAAAAAAACCCAAATTTTCAAAAAACATTTTTCATTGGGACAAAAAAGTGAGGTGAAATCTTCTGAAGAGGAGGAAAGACGCAAAACAAATGTCACAGGGGTGATAACCCTTCCCTATGTTTTCCAAAAAGCTTAGAAAAGATTTTTTGGCTGGAGCTAAACACATTAAAAATGTTCAAAATTACAAACAGATTCTACTTAACAACAAACCTACAGTCCCTGTCTTGTTTGCACCGCCTGTATACTGCTGTTCAGAGTATATAGGGACCTTTCCTTATTTTAATTTGGGTGCGGGGTTCCCCTTAATATCCATACAAGACCCAAAGGGCCTGGTAATGGACTGGGGGGTACCCATGCCGTTTGTCTCACTGATTTTCATCCATATTGCCATGACCCGACATGACATTAAACCCGCAAGCAGTTTTAAATGAGATTTTTTCCTTTAAAAATGACATTTGGTGCAGGGACTGTTCTAAACATGGGAAACACGCGTCACTTTACAGGCATACTATAGACACCCCCCAGGTACGATATTTAAAGGAATATTTCACTTTTTTTTTTTTACTTTAAGCATCATTAAAATCACTGCTCCCGAAAAAACGGCCGTTTTTAAAAGTTTTTTTTGCATTGATACATGTCCCCTGGGGTAGGACCCGGGTCCCCAAACCCTTTTTAGGACAATACCATGCAAATTAGCCTTTAAAATGAGCACTTTTGATTTCGAACGTTCGAGTCCCATAGACGTCAATGGGGTTCTAACGTTCGTGCGAACTTGCGGTCCGTTCGCGGGTTCTGGTGCGAACCGAACCGGGGGGTGTTCGGCTCATCCCTATTGCAGAATATACAGCCTCATGCTACATAACTAAGCTCTATTTCATGCTGAATAAACTAAATTAGTATTTTATCTTAAATAGAAAACTATCTTTAGATAGATTTTTACTCCAAAATCATTTTATTAAAATAAATTTGATAAAAAATAAAAAAAATACAATTTAACTACTTAAGGACCCCCCGCCGCAGTTTTACGTCGGCTGTTTGAAGTGAAATATCGTTGTTATGGCAGCAGCTAGCTGCCCTAACCCCAGTATTCTCTTCAACAGTGGGCGGTCCACTTTCAGATAAAAGTGGTCTCTGTGGCGGATTCGCTGCAAGATCACTGTTATCAGGGGAGGGAGAGGGCACTCCCGCCGCGATATGGTGGTCTCCGCCGCTCTACCGGAGCCGTCAGTAGCAGCGGAGACGATCGGGTCCTCTCCTCTCACAGGCTGGACGTCGAGTGAGGGAATGATGGACCCCACTCGGCTCCACACCATTGGACGGCGAAAGCGACGTTAAACGTCACTTCTGCCCAATGGTTTTAAAGGGGAATTTTTTTTTTTTTGCAAAACAAAAGACATTTAATTTTTTTTTTTTTTTTTTGCATTTTAGTGTAACTGTTAGATCTCAGGTCTTTTTGACCCCAGGTCTCACATTTAAGAGGTCCTGTGATGCTTTTTATTTAAATATTTTTATTGATTTTGCATAGAAAGAGATTTACAAGCATCCTGTAATAGGAATAAAAGTGACCCAAAACATTTTTTTTAAAAGGACTGTGTCAAAATGTAAAGCGCCCCGAACCACCGTATTAGCGCACAGAAGCGAACGCATACGTAAGTCGCGCACGCATATGAAAACGATGTTTAATCCACACATGTGAGGTATCACTGTGATTGTTAGAGCGAGAACAATAGTTCTAGCACTAGACCTCCTCTGTAACTCAAAATTTATAACCTGTAGACATTTTTAAATGTCGCCTATGGAGATTTTTTGGGGTCAAAGTTTGTCGCCATTCCACGAGTGGGCGCAATTTTGAAGCGTGAATTGTTGGGTATCAATCTACTCAGCGTAACATTATCTTTCACAATATAAAAAAAAATGGGTTAACTTTACCGTTGTCTTATTTTTTTATTAAAAAAAGTGTATTTTTTCCCCTAAAAATTGCGCTTGTAAGACCGCTGTGCAAATACGGTGTGACATAAAGTATGATTGGAGGTTCAAAGTAATTTTCTAGCACAAAAAAATTATTTTAACTTGTAAACACCAAGTCTGAAAAATAGGCCTTAAAGTGATTGTAAACCTTCGTTTTTCTTCTTTTTTAAATAACAAACATATCATACTTACCTTCACTGTGCAGTTTGTTTTGCACAGTGTGGCCCCGAACCTCGTCTTCTGGGGTCCCCTGGCAGCTCTCGTGGCTCCTCCTCGCATCGGTAAACCCCCTGAGAGAAGTGCTCTCCCTGGGGGGCTACCTTTCGGGCTTGCTCCCGAGTCCAGCATTTGCGTCCATAGACACAGAATGTTGGACTCGGCCCCGCCCCTCCTGGCGCCCGCGTCATTGGATTTGATTGACAGCAGGGGGAGCCAATGGCTGCGCGGCTATCAATCTATCCAATCAAGAGCCGAGAACCCTAGGCAGAGAGGAAGAGTGCGTCTCTGCCGTGGAAATTTCAGGTGAGTAAGACGGGGGGCTGGGGGGCTGGTCAGTGTCAGAAGTTTTTTCACCTTAATGCATAGGATGCATTAAGGTGAAAAAAACATGAGGGTTTACAACCCCTTTAAGTGGTTAAATAAAAAAAATACGTTTTTTTTTTTTATCTTTTTAAAAAATCATTGATTTTTATCCACCCTAGTAGGGGGCATGCTTCCTACTGATCTCCAATGTAAAGGGCCTTTTTCCCAGTGATCACCAATGTAAGGAACATTCTTCCCACTGACCTCCAATGTAAGGGACATTCTTCCCACTGACCTCCAATGTAAGGGACATTCTTCCTACTGACCTCCAATGTAAGGGACATTCTTCCCACTGACCTCCAATGTAAGGGTCATTCTTCCCACTGACCTCCAATGTAAGGGTCATTCTTCCCACTGACCTCCAATGTAAGGGACATTCTTCCTACTGACCTCCAATGTAAGGGACATTCTTCCTACTGACCTCCAATGTAAGGGACATTCTTCCCACTGACCTCCAATGTAAGGGTCATTCTTCCCACTGACCTCCAATGTAAGGGACATTCTTCCCACTGACCTCCAATGTAAGGGACATTCTTCCCACTGACCTCCAATGTAAGGGTCATTCTTCCCACTGACCTCCAATGTAAGGGATATTCTTCTTACTGACCTCCAATGTAAAGGGCCTTTTTCCCAGTGATCACCAATGTAAGGAACATTCTTCCCACTGACCTCCAATGTAAGGGACATTCTTCCCACTGACCTCCAATGTAAGGGACATTCTTCCCACTGACCTCCAATGTAAGGGTCATTCTTCCCACTGACCTCCAATGTAAGGGACATTCTTCCTACTGACCTCCAATGTAAAGGGCCTTTTTCCCAGTGATCACCAATGTAAGGAACATTCTTCCCACTGACCTCCAATGTAAGGGACATTCTTCCTACTGACCTCCAATGTAAGGGGCCTTTTTCCCAGTGATCACCAATGTAAGGGGCATTCTTCCCCCCAGATTTGACCTCTTCGCCCAGACTCTTTGCTCTGTCGGCGGTCCCTCGCATAGCTCCCAACTGTCCCTGATTTCGAGGGACTGTCCCTGATTTGGAGCAATGTCCCTCTGTCCCTCATTCCTCCTCATTTGTCCCTCATTTTGGTCTGATCCATATAGATGTATATAAAATGCACTTTTTATCTATCAAAAAGTGTTTTCCAGCACTAAACCTTTCATCTGATTTCTAAATTGCTGCATTTGTAAATTATAAAAGCCAATATAAAGGAATAGTAGTGGTTAAAAAAATCACTTGTGGGTTTAACCAATCTTTTATTTTTTTTTTACAATTCTCCTTTAAGTGGGCGTGGCAGGGGGGGTGTGTTATGCCTGCATACTTTTGCTGACAGGTGTCCCTCATTCCCATCTCAAAAAAGTTGGGAGTTATGCCCTCGCCATCATCCCATACAATGCAGGGCTAGTACTTTGTCAACAACAGTAACATTTTTAGTTTGGTGACAATGGAAGTACAAATAGGAAGGGTAAATCTTTTCTTTTAAGGACACAGACAGCAATAAAAATTTGAGTTTCTAACTCTTGGCTCATTTATCTAAGATCCTAAACAAAGGTTTGGGTTTTAGATACACTTTAAGGATCCGTGTTTCCCTGCCTCCCTCCCCATCCCAAGGTCCGGGGTGGATAGACACTTTAAAATGGGTAGACGGGTCAAAGGAAAACTGGCCACAGTTCCGAACATTTTGTCTACAACATTGTCCTGAGGACAAAAAAAGTACAATAAGGCCGCCACATTCTTGGTGCATCTCAAGGGCTGCCCAGGAGACCCACAGCTGTGTGTTCCCAGCCGCCGCCATTGCCAAGGATACCAGGAAAACAGCGGGATAGAGCATAGGACATGTATTCTGTGGGTGTGTGGACGGAGATATTGTGTGCAGGGAGTGGTGTGCATGTCATCTATTATCTACACAATGTGATATGCTTCAGGAGTTCCTACATGCTTAAATTAACCTCCCTTGCTATCTCTGTCGCCTTATGGGGAAACACCACAGCTTGTCATTGTAAAGGAATGTTATCACCCGAGACTTCATTCACACCAGGTAGATGAATATTGGGGCCTATTCATATTCATAAGGGGGCCTGCTCTTTGAGTTGACTAAAGCAACAAGGTGGTTCCTCTGAATTGAAGAATAGAAGGATGCCACGGACAACAAGACCACGTTGTCCTAGCTGACAGAACTTTTAAAGAACATTCCACTTAGGCTAAAATAGAAATAAAAATACAGATTCAATAAAAATACAATTTTAATACATAGCTTTTAATTTTCATTGTGGCATATATATATATACACTATAGCAGGGATCTCCAAACTACGGCCCTCCAACTGCTGCGGAACTAAACATCCCATGAGGCATTGTAAAACTCTGACATTCACAGACATGACTAGGCATGATGGGAATTGTAGTTCCTGAACAACTGGAGGGCCGTAGTTTGGAGACCCCTGCAGTATAGGGGTTGATTTACTAAAACCGGAGAGCGCAAAATCTGGTGCAGCTCTGCATGGGAGCCAATCAACTTCTAACTTCAGCTTGTTTAATTAAGCTTTGACAATAAAACCTGGAAGCTGATTGGTTTCTATGCAGAGCTGCACCAGATTTTGCACCCTCCAGTTTTAGTAAATCAACCCCCAAATTACAAAAAGTATTGGGACGCCTGCCTTTACACGCACATGAACTTTATTGGCATCCCAGTCTTAGTCCATAGGGTTCAAGATTGAGTTGGAAAAAAGAAAAGAAAGGAGGGCGCACCGACCTAGTGCATTACCACTGGTGACATTTATTAAAAAGTTAAAACAGCAAATGACTACTCACAAACGAGCATGAAATATCAGGCATAGACAGTAGCTGCAGGTGAGCAGAATCAAACGTCAAAAGAACCTGGACCGGACATCGGGTAGATGAGGCAATGGCTGACGCGTTTCAGGGGAGAACCCCTTTCTTCAGAGCCTAGACGGGCAATATTGAGTTGGCCCACCCTTGGCAGCTATAACAGCTTCAACTCTTCTGGGAAGGCCGTCCACAAGGCTTAGGAGTGTGTCTATGGCAGGGGTCTCAAACTGGTGGCCCTCCAGCTGTTGTGAAACTACAAGTCTCATCATGCCTCTGCCTGTGGGAGTCATGCTTGTAACTGTCAGCCTTACAATGCCTCATGGGACTTGTAGTTTCGCAACAGCTGGAGGGCCACCAGTTTGAGACCCTTGATCTATGGGAATGTTTGACCATTCTTCCAGAAGTGCATTTGTGAGGTCAGGCCCTGATGTTGGCCATAAAGGCCTGGCTTGAAGTCTAGGCTCTAATTCTTCCCAAAGGTGAGGTCAGGACTCTGTGAAGGCCAGTCAAGTTTCTCCACCCCAACCAGGCTCATCCATGTCTTTATGGACCTTGCTTTGTGCACTGGTGCTCAGTCTTGTTGGAACAGGAAGAGGCCATCCCCAAACTGTTCACACAAAGTTGGGAGCATGAAATTTTCCAAAATGTCTTGGTATTCTGATGCCTTAAGAGTTCCCTTCACTGGAACTAAGGGGCCAAGCTAAACCCCTGAAAAACAACCCCACACCATAATCACCCCTCCAACAAATGATTTGGACCAGCGCACAAAACAAGGTCCATAAAGACATGAATGAGTGAGTTTGGGGTGGAGGAACTTGACTGGCCTGCTTAGTCCTGACCTCAACCCGATATAACCCCTTTGGGAGGAATTAGAGCGGAGACTGTGAGCCAAGCCATCTCGTCCAACATCAGTGCCTGACCTGACAAATGCACTTCTGGAAGAATGGTCAGACATTCCCACAGACACACTCCTAAACCTTGTGGACAGCCTTCCCAGAAGAGTTGAAGTTGTTATAGCTGCAATGGGTGGGCCAACTCAATATTGAACCCTACGGACTAAGACTGGGATGCCATTAAAGTTCATGTGCCTGTAAAGGCAGGTGTCCCAATACTTTTGGTAATACTGTGTCTATACACTCACCGGTCACTTTATTAGGTACACCTTGTTAGTACCGGGTTGGACCCCCTTTTCCCCTCAGAACTGCCCTAATTCTTTGTGGCAAAGATTCAACAAGGTGTTGTAAACATTCCTCAGAGATTTTGGTCCATAGTGACATGATAGCATCACGCACTTGCTGCAGATTTGTCGGCTGCACATCTATGATGCGAGTCTCCCGTTCCACCACATCCCAAAGGTGCTCTATTGAATTGAGATCTGATGAGTGTGGAGGCCATTGGAGTACAGGGACCTCATTGTCCAGTGGTGAGATGATTGGAGCTTTGTGACATGGTGCATTATCCTGCTGGAAGGAGCCATCAGAAGATGGGGACACTGTAGTCATAAAGGGATGGACATGGTCAGCAACAATACTCAGGTAGGCCGTGGTGATTAAACGATGCTCAATTTGTACTAAGGGGCCCAAAGTGTGTCAAGAAAATATCCCCCACACCATTACACCACCAGCTTGAACCATTGATACAATGCAGGATGGATCCATACTTTTATGTTGTTTAGGCCAACTTCTGACCTGACCAACTGAATGTCGCAGTTGAAATGGAGACTCATCAGACCAGGCAACGTTTTTCCAATCTTCTATTGTCCAATTTTGGTGATCCTGTGCGAATTGTAGCCTCAGTTTCCAGTTCTTAGCTGACAGAAGTGGAACCCGGTGTGGTCTTCTGCTGCTGTAGCCCATCTGCTTCAAGGTTTGATATGTGGTGCATTCAGAGATGGTATTCTGCATACCTTGGTTGTAATGAGTGGTTATTTGAATTACTGTTGCCTTTCTATCATCTCCAACCAGTCTGCCCATTCTCCTCTGACCTCTGACATCAAAAAAACATTTTCCTCCACACAACTGCCGCTCACTGGATATTTTCTCTTTTTCGGACCATTCTCTGTAAACCCGAGAGATGGTTGTGTGTGAAATCCCAGTAGATCAGCAGTTTTTGAAATACTCAGACCAGCCCGTCTGGCACCAACAATCATGCCACGTTCAGAGTCACTTAAACACAACTCAAGCAATTCTGATGCTCGGTTTGAACTTCAGCAAGTCGTTTTCACCACATCGAGATGCCTAAATGCATTGAGTTGCTGCCATGTGATTGGCTGATTAGCAATTTGTGTTACCAAGCAATTAAACAGGTGTACCTAATAAAGTAGCAGGTGAGTGTATATCAGTCATTATTATTCAAAAAAGAAAAAAAGTATATTTTATTGAAAAAAAACCCTATTTTTTTTATTTAAAAAATTACTTTTAATTCAATATTCATTCTAATACAAACCAGTTATAATGTTGTAAAACTGCCAAAAGAGTTGCCTTTTTAGTGACATGGAGGACCCGTGACATTTCGTATACAATGTGACCCTAAAAATCCTAGTCTCACTGGTTTTCCGGAAAGGAAAGGACAATAAAGAAGAGAAAAGGGAAGGACAGGGGGAGAGGACAGGAAAGTAAAGGACAGGAAAGAAACGGAAAGGAAAGGAAAGGAAAGGAAAGGAAAGGAAAGGAAAGGAAAGGAATAGACAGGACAGGAAAGGAAAGGAGAGGAAAGGAAAGGAAGGGAAAGGAAAGGAAAGGAAAGGAAAGGAAAAGACAGGACAGGAAAGGAAAGGAAAGGAAAGGAAAAGAAAAGACAGGAAAGGAAAGGAAAGGAAAGGAAAGGAAAGGAAAGGAAAGGAAAGAAAAGGAAAGGAAAAGACAGGACAGGGAAGGAAAGGAAAGGAAAGGAAAGGAATAGACAGGACAGGAAAGGAAAGGAGAGGAAAGGAAAGGAAGGGAAAGGAAAGGAAAGGAAAGGAAAGGAAAGGAAAAGACAGGACAGGACAGGAAAGGAAAGGAAAGGAAAGGAAAGGAAAGGAAAGGAAAGGAAAGGAAAGGAAAGGAAAGGAAAGGAAAAGACAGGACAGGACAGGAAAGTAAAGGACAGGAAAGGAAAGGAAAGGAAGGGAAAGGAAAGGAAAGGAAAGGAAAGGAAAGGAAAGGAAAGGAAAGGAAAGGAAAGGAAAAGACAGGACAGGAAAGGAAAGGAAAGGAAAAGAAAAGACAGGAAAGGAAAGGAAAGGAAAGGAAAGGAAAGGAAAGGAAAGGAAAGGAAAGGAAAGGAAAGAAAAGGAAAGGAAAAGACAGGACAGGGAAGGAAAGGAAAGGACAGGAAAGGAAAGAAAAGGAAAGGAAAGGAAAGGAAAAGACAGGACAGGAAAGGAAAGGAAAGGAAAAGAAAAGAAAAGACAGGAAAGGAAAGGTAAAGGAAAGGAAAGGACAGGAAAGGAAAGGACAGGACAGGACAGGAAAGGAAAGGAAAGGAAAGGAAAGGAAAAGACAGGACAGGACAGGAAAGGAAAAGACAGGACAGGACAGGAAAGAAAGGACAGGAAAGGAAAGAAAAGGAAAGGGCAGGAGAAGAGGACAGGAAAGGAAAGGAAAAGATAGGAAAGGAAAGAAAGGACAGGAAAGGAAAGGGAAGGAAAGGAAAGGAAAGGAAAGGAAAGGAAAGGAAAGGAAAGGAAAGGAAAGGAAAGGAAAGGAAATGGAAAGAACAGAAGAGGACAGGAAAGGAAAGGAAAATACAGGACAGGAAAAGAAAGGATAGGAAAGGGCAGGAAAGGAAATGGCAGCAGAGAAAAGGAAAGGAAATGGCAAGAAAGAAAAGAAAAGGGAAGGACAGGGGGAGAGGACAGGAAAGGGAAGAAAGGACAGGACAGGAGAAGAGGAAAGGACAGGAAAGGAAAGGAAGGGAAAAGATAGGAAAGGAAAGGAAAGGAAAGGAAAGGGAAAGGGAAAGGGAAAGGAGTGGTGGGGAGATACAAAAGGATAAAAAATAAGAACAAGGTAAGGAGAAAGAATGAGGGTATCAGATACTATAGAGACATATTTAGATGTTCAATGACTGGTACAAAGTACTGTATGTGCTGAGTTGTGTCCTTAGTTTGTGAGGGTGGAAGGCTTTTCCCTCCCCCAACCTTTCCAGGCCAGAGTCCCATGATTTAGAAAGCATTGGGTTGCAGTATTGAATGGCATTCTTTCATTCCTGTCTCCTCTGCCAAATCCCACACAGTGTAAGAAAGCGAGCGAGTGGAGTGAGGAAGAAGGGAAGGATGCATCAGGTATACTGACGTGTCTAATCAGGTAGGTACATGTAGGTACATGGCCAGTTATTGGTAGGCACAACATGCACTGACAGTTAGCAAAATGTAGGTACCAATTGTAAAGCAGCACAGCTGAATGTATTGAACTACTGCAAAAGAAAGTAGCAGAACATACAGAGACCATTGGATCTCTTATCCTCTTCTGCCTGTCTATGGCCCATTCAACAAACAAAGGGGTTTTCCCTTTTCTCTGTCAGATTGAACTCTCCCCCTCGTATTAATGAAAGATTTACATCTTGGAGGGTACATCTTTTTATATTGCAAAATGAGCTCCCTTCATTTTTGACATTTCTCCTGCATGTAGGTGGGCGGGCGACTCAAACTGTTCTCTTCTATATTCATTCTTGAGCACCTGATAGGTTGAATCACAGAGCTGATTATATTGCTATCACTCATGAACTAGTATCTGATATGTATATTATTTGTCTTGGCTTAACTTTTACAATGTTTTACATGGTTTCAAGGCTTTATAGGGATTTTTGTCTTCCTGTGGATAAGGGTGGGCATAGCAATCTGTATATGGAGGTTTCCTTTTTATTTATTGTTCTATTAGTTGAACTAGGAGGACTTCTTTCCTTTTTCAACATAACTATGTGACTAAGTTGAGAAAAAGGTATCTTCTCTCCAATCTCTGTTAGTGGGATCCCTGGTTCTGCACACCTGTGTTGCCCATTATGAGGGTAGCCAACATTTTTTTGCAGATTTGATTTTTTATTTTTCCAATTAACCACTTGCCTTCTGGGCATTTTAACCCCTTTCCTGCCCAGGCCAATTTTCAGCTTTCTGCCACGCAATTGTCACTTTGAATGACAATTGCACGGTCATGCAACACTGTACCCATAAGACATTTTTATCATTTTTTTTTCACACAAGTAGAGCTTTCTTTTGGTGGTATTTATTGTTTTTTTTATTGTTTGCTAAACAAACGAAAAAAGACCAAAAATTTTGAAAAAAAAAAAAAAATTCATAGTTTGTTATAAAATCTTGCAAACAGGTAATCTTTCTCCTTCACTGACAGGCACTGATAGGCTGCACTGATGGGCACTGATAGGCTCTGGTGAGGCGACACCAATGAGGCTGCACTGATAGGTGGCACTCATGAGGCAGCACTAATGAGAAGGCACTGATGAGGCAGCACTGATAGGCGGCACCTTTGGGTACTGATAGGCAGCACTGATGGGTACTGATAGGTGGCACTGATGAGGCGGCACTAATAGGCACCAATTATGGGTACTGATAGGCAGCACTGATGGGCACTGATGAGGCTGCACTGATAGGCTCTGGTGAGGCGACACCAATGAGGCTGCACTGATAGGTGGCACTCATGAGGCAGCACTAATGAGAAGGCACTGATGAGGCAGCACTGATGAGGCAACACTGATAGGCGGCACCTTTGGGTACTGATAGGCAGCACTGATGGGCACTGATAGGTGGCACTGATGAGGCGGCACTGATAGGCACCAATTATGGGTACTGATAGGCAGCACTGATGGGCACTGATGAGGCTGCACTGATAGGCTCTGGTGAGGCGACACCGATGAGGCTGCACTGATAAGTGGCACTGATGAGGCGGCACTAATGAGAAGGCATTGATAGGCACCACTTATGGGTACTCATAGGCAGCACTGATGGGCACTGATAGGTGAAACTGAAAAGCCCTGACAGGCTGCACTGATAGGCAGCACTTATGGGTACTAATAGGCAGCACTGATGGGCACTGATAGGTGGCATTAATGATAGGTGGCACTGGTAGGCGGCACTGATAGGTGACACTGATGGGGAGGCAGCACTGATAGGTGACACGAATAGGCACTTATAGGTGGCACTGATGAGCACCGATTTGCAGCACTGGTGCACACTGATTGGCAGCACTGGGGGGCACTGGTTGGCAGCACTGGCGGGACAGTGTCCTGATTATCAGTGTTGATGTCCCTTTAACTTACACCGGTTATCGGCTCTCTTCTTCTCTCCTCGCGTTGTCAGCGTGAGGAAAGAAAAGCAGATAAACGTCTCATGTTTACCTCCTGTGATTAGCTGTCATTGGCTGACAGTTGATCACGTGGCAAAGGGCCGCTGTCATTGGCCCATTACCTTGATCTGATCAGTTGAGTCCATGGACGCCCTCCCAGCAAACGAAGCCCGCGCTGTAGCCATCTTTCGGACTATCGCACAGGCAGTGGTTAAAGAACGCAAAAGGTTTGGTGAAGAAGGGATCGCAGTTATTTGTAGAGCTTGCATCTTTAAGAAATTAACTTAGTCAATAAAGTGCATCACCTAAACTGCAAACCTTTTGTGTTCTGTTTCCAGTGCCACTTTATGCATTGACAAACCTCCTTAGACCCAGTCTGCCCAGACAGTATGGTCACCCGCTGACTTGGCATCACCCACAGACAGCTTAACTGCGTAGTAAGAAGGAAGTTGGAAGACAGAAGACGGAAAAGAAGTTGAATCAATGTAATTTTGCTTCAGATAATTTAGAGTTTTTCAAGTTTTTTGAAGAGTTTGGAAAAAATGACTTTCCCAAGCCCTCTCTTTGTGAAGTACTAACACTGACTGTGAAAATATTGAAGAATTGGGGAGGGTCTAGATAGGACTGAAAATGAATTAACTAACACAAAACAGGAGGGTAGGGCAGAGGGAGAAACCAAAATCACTTAGTAAACAACTTGTAGTGGCCAAAAAAAAAAACACCATTAGATATCAGCAAAGTACAAAACAATTAACCACTTCAGCTACGGAAGGTTTTACCCCCTTCCTGACCAGGCCATTTTTTACGATACGGCACTGCGTTGCTTTAACTGACAATTACGCGGTCGTGCAACGCGACGCTGTACCCAAATAACATTGATGACCTTTTTTTTTTACCACAAATAGATCTTTCTTTTGGTGGTATTTGATCACCTCTGCGGTTTTTATTTCTTGCGCTATAAACAAAAAAACACAGATGATTTTGAATTTTAAAAAAATTTTTTACTTTCTGCTATAAAACATTCCCAATAAAAAAATGTAAAAAATCTAATTTCTTCATCAGTGTAGACCAATATGTATTCTGCTACATATTTTTGGTTAAAAAAAAATCCCAATAAGCGTATATTGATTGGTTTGCGCAAAGGTTATAGCGTCTACAAACTATGGAATATTTTTATGGAATTTTTTTTTTGTGACTAGTAATGGCAGTGATCAGTGATTTTTGGCGGAACTGTATAAATTACACTGGCGGGGAAGGGGTTAACACCAGGGGCGATCAAAGTGTGTCCCTGGGAGGTGCTTACTGTGTGGGGGACGGATACACTGGAGGAAAATGGAGGAAAAGAGAGATCCATTTTTCAGCTTAGCTGAAACACAAGGTCTCTCTCTTGCTCCCTGACAGATCAAAGTCTGCCTAGTTTCCGTCTAGCCACTGAATGATAAACGTGTCATGGCAGCTATCAGACCTGCTGATTGGCTCCCGCGGTGTCCAATCACCGCGGGAGCGGCGCTTTGGCGGCGCGTGCGCCCCCTACACCGCATACACAAAATCACATATAGGTACGTGATTTTGCGCAGCCGGGCCACCCTGCCGCAGTATATATATGCAGTGGGTGGTCTGGGAGCGGTTAACCACTTCCGGACCGCCCACTGTATATATACGTCATTTTTTTGAAGATGGATATCTCGGTAACGGCAGCAGCTGCTGCCACAACCGAGATATCCATCTTTTCAGCGGGCGGTTCCGTACACGATAATGGTGGTCTCCGCGGCGGGTTCGCCGCGAGATCACCGTTATCGGCGGCGGGAGAGGTGCCACCCCCCCTCCCGCCGCTCTCCCGCACCCTCCGCCGCTTACCGGAGCCTCCGGTAGCGGCGGAGGCGATCGGGTCCTTTCCCTGCTGAGGTATGGAGACAAGTGAGGCCAAGATGGCGCTCACCCGTCTCCATACCATGTGACGGCCGGAGCGACGTCATTACGACGGCTCCGCCCACTCTCTTAAAGGCACAGATTTTTTTTGTGTCATTTTTTTTAAACAACTTTTTTATTTTTTTTTTTTTTTTTTGCATTTTAGTCTAAATATGAGATCTGAGGACTTTTTGACCCCAGATCTCATATTTAAGAGGACCTGTCATGCTTTTTTCTATTACAAGGGATGTTTACATTCCTTGTAATAGGAATAAAAGTGATCCAAAATTTTTTTTTTTTTAAAACAGTGAAAAAATAAATAAAATAAAATAAAATAAATAATAAAAAAAAAAATAATTTTTTTAAAGCGCCCTGTCCCGACGAGCTCGCGCGCAGAAGCGAACGCATATGTGAGTAGCGCCCGCATATGAAAACGGTGGTCAAACCACACATGTGAGGTATCGCCGCGACCGGTAGAGTGAGAGCAATAATTCTAGCCCTAGACCTCCTCTGTAACGCAAAACATGCAATCTGTAGAATTTTTTAAACGTCGCCTATGGAGATTTTTAAGGGTAAAAGTTTGACGCTATTCCACGAGCGGGCGCAATTTTGAAGCATGACATGATGGGTATCAATTTACTTGGCGTAACATTATATTTCACAATATAAAAAAAAATTGGGCTAACTTTACTGTTGTCTTATTTTTTTTTCAAAAAAGTGAATTTTTTCCAAAAAAAGTGCGCTTAGAAGACCGCTGCGCAAATACGGTGCAAAAATAAGTATTGCAATGACCGCTATTGTATTCTCTAGGATGTTAGAAAAAAAACAATATATAATGTTTGGGGGTTCTAAGTAATTTTCTAGCAAAAAAACCTATTTTAAACTTGTAAACACCTAAAATCCAAAACGAGGCTGGTCTTAAAGTGGTTTAAACAATAACACCCTAATGCAGTTCAGTACAACACAGAACAATTACATATATGTGGGGCAGAACATTCTGCTTTAAAACCTAACTCCAGGAATTAAAAAAAAAAGCTACCCTGTTTCCCCGAAAATAAGACCTAGCGTGATTGTCGGTGATGGCTGCAATATAAGCCCTACCCCTCAAATAAGCCCTACCCTGTTTCCCCAAAGACCTACAAGGACTTTAACTAGAGCTAATTTGGGGTGTAGGGCTTATATTGCAGCCATCACTGGCAATCACGCTAGGTCTTATTTTCGGGGAAACAGGGTACCATTTTAGTGCCCCTAGCACCCACCCCTCTCCGCAAGGGTTAAATGCTTATTATGTCTAAGGGTGCCAGAATAAGTAAAGAATACTTACTTTTTCTGCGCCCCAGCAAGGTCCCTCCAATGATGCAACTGGTCCCCTGCAGCCTTCACTCTAAGGTGCTCCTGTCCTCAGTCGCCTACTCCAGTGGTTCTCACCCCTGTCCTCAAGTACCCCCAACAGGCCATGTTTGCAGGTTTTCCTTTATCTTGCACAGGTGCTTTAAATCAATGGCTTGGTATTAAGCTATTTCATCTAAGAGAACTTCCCAAAACATGGCCTGTTGGGGGTACTTGAGGACAGGGTTGAGAACCACTGGCCTACTCAACCCACCATGTACAGTGCAGGGCTATTAGCCTATTAGACTTATATTGTAAGTGATGACACTGAAGGACCATCTACAGACTGGCGAGAAGAAGGCAGTGCTGGAGATGGTCAGAATGGGGTATAAGGTAAGTAACATTGCCCGTTCCTTGACCCCCTAGCCATAACAAGCATTTAGCCCTTGCAGTACAGTAAGGGTAGATGTTATACAATCCCTGGAGTTGGGATTTATTTGATGGCTAACACAGTATAACACTCTACTACTATAATGAATAATGTAACAGAAGGAGCTGGAGTACACAAAGTGGGCGGGAATACCCAAAATTCCCAGGTAGATAAAATCGACATGTAGTGCCCCCCCACGTGACAGTGTGGCGACTGTTCCTCCTGCCCACCCCTTGCCCTGGCCCTAATTCTTTTTATAACATTCACAATAACAAGTGGCAAGTTCCTTTTTTTTTTAAATAACATTACTCACATGGTGACGGTGCCTGGCGGGCACTCCTTGGCAGAAGGGATAGCCAATAATCCAACCCCAGAGCAATCCACATGAGTTTCAGTGCACTGGCAGGTTGGGGGACAGCGCAGGAGACCCTCTGTGCTCCATCCTTGGTCACTGGACCAATCGTCATCATCGTCATTGGTGTCAAAAGTACCTGGACCTCTTATTTCTTTGCTGAACTCCGATCCTCGGGAGGTCCTCCTACCCACAGATAATAGTGGGGTCCATGTCAAAGCACCAAACAAAGAACAGAGGAGCAATGCCTTCACAGGTACACCACACTCCGCACCTGACCGGCACTTTAACATTGTACAGCTGCATAGAATATTCAAGTGCAACAGATCCTCAATGTTTAAAATGTAAAAAAAAACACACAAAAAAGTAGTTTGAAGTGGTCAGCTAGCAGCATCTAAAACATGTATTGGCTCAGAAAAAGTCATGTAAAGTTGTTTCTCTACCAGTTCAATCCATGACTTGCTCTGCCCCTCCTTGGTATCCATTGACGTGATCCAAGATTTGCTCATGTAGGATACAATTGTACATCTGCAGCCCCCCCCCTGAGAGGAGGAGGTTTTATTACCCTTTAGAAGGGTCTCACCCACCCCCCACCTCTCTAAATTCCCAGTAGAGCATTCCCAACCTGCATCACTAGGGAACCATATTGTAAGTCTTAGGGGGCTGGAGGAGACACTACATTTATACCAACAGGACATTGTTACGCGGCCTGTACAATAGATAGTGCTTACTAGTAGGGGTGCGCAAAATTTTGAGTTCTTATTTCTATTGACATTTTGATGATTATTTTGGCAAAATGAATTGGGGGTTCAATGGGGGAAAGTGACATTAGGAGGGTTTATGGTGTTTTTTTTTTAAAGGGTGAGATGGATGAGATCATTGCAAATCCAAGGTAATTTTGCTGTTGGGCATTCTTTGTAAGAAGCCATAGGCTGACTCAGCCCAACATGCGCCACCCATAAATAAAATTTGCTTTGACTGAAGGTGCTTCAAACAATAATGGGAGGGTATCTATCATAAACCACTACCATTTTTTTTATGTAAAATCCTTTTTTTTATTTTTGCCTTGTTTTTCATCTTAGTACTGCTAATCTCCTCCTTCCTTTTTTAAACCACTTCATGTTTACATGTGTTTGCTCCAGTGTCAGCTGCCAGACAATGACAACGATGGTCCAATTCTGCGTGCTGTGTATTGGCATGGCAGCTTGTAGTGTCCATCAGGACCTGATTGGCTGAAGGCACAGGCGCTCCGATTGGACGCCTAGCAGAAGGAAGAAGAGACAAATGGGGGACACAGAAGCCGCCGCCTGACCCGCTGCTCATCCCACCATCCCACAGCTCACCGCTGTCACCCACTGACTGATCCCCCACCAAGATGGGGTAAGTGGCGGGCAGTCAGCGAGTGGGCGCGGGGCACAATGGCTGCATTTGACGGGCACAGTGTCTGCATTTGATGGGGCACAAGTGGCTGCATTTGATGGGCACAAATGGCTGCATTTTATGGGGCACAAGTGGCTGCATATGATGGGCACAGTGGCTGCATTTGACTGGTACAGTGGCTGCATTTGACTGGTACAGTGGCTGCATTTGACAGGCACAGTGGCTGCATTTGACGGGCACAGTGGCTGCATTTGACGGGCACAGTGGCTGCATTTGACAGGCACAGTGGCTGCATTTGACGGGCACAGTGGCGGCATTTGAAGGGCAGTGGCTGCATTTGACTGGTACAGTGGCTGCATTTGATGGCACAGTGGCTGCATTTAATTCAATCTTATTTTATTGAGAAATTAAAAGTGTACAGTACACAAATGTATCATTCAGTAACACACATGAAAAGAAAAACATCATTTTAGTATCTCTGCCAAAACGTCTCATATAATATGGAGCTTGTTAGCTTCAATTATTCCAGTTTGATATACAAGCCTGTGTAGCTATATCGTCAATCATGACTTCTTAAGGGTCAGTGAGCACCACTATACAGTGGCTGCATTTGATAGGGCACAGTGGCTGCATTTGACTGGCACAGGGGTGGCATTTGACTGGCACAGTGGCTGCATTTGACGGCACAGGGGTCACATTTGATGGGCACAGTGGCTGCTATTGATGGCACAGTGGCTGCATTTGATGTTTTTTTTCAGTATTTTTTACAATTCCTTTAGTTTGCGCCCCCAACCCAAAAATTTTGAGCACCACCCGCCACTGACTATCAGAGAAGCTGACATTCTCAGCAGGGACATAGTTCGTTGAAGTTGTATTATCTATTTTCAGTCACTAGGTGGCAGCACTGATAGCCTCATGACATGGCAAAACCGGAATGACAGATCCTGAATACACTGATTTGTGTAATCTATTGACCCCAGGCCCGGACTGGCCATAGGGCAGACCGGGCATTTGCCCGGTGGGCTGGGACCTCCAGCTCCATAGCCTATTGATGATCAGGCCGCACAGCGGGAGGTAAGCGGCGCCCGCGGCCTGGACAGGGTTAACACAGGCCACGGCCGCCGCTCACCCACCGCTATGCGGCCGTGCCTGTGTCAGCTCTGGTCTCCGCAATAGCTACAATAGCGGCTGATTGGCTGAGCGGCTGAGCTGTATGTCTCTCTCACACACAGCTCAGCCAACGCTGACAGTTCCACTGCTCCTCCTCTTCCCGCCCCTCTACTCTATCTGCTCCGCCCATACCCCCTGTGTCTGCCCCGCCCACACCCCCTGCGTCTGCCCCGCCCACACCCCCTGCATCTGCCCCGCCCACACATCCCTGGGGTGAAGGAAGGAAGATTTAAAAGCTGCAGGCAGCCCGCTTCGGAGCCTCATCCTGGGGTGAGTAAGCTCACCCTCTCTCCAGCCTTCCAATGTGTATATAAAACGAATTTAGGGGTGTTCTGTGGACTCTGATACAAGAGGGGGACTTTGGTGAGCAGAGACCCCCTTAAGTCAGTGTTCCCCTTTACATTCCACAGAGCTCCCCCTTACAGTAAGTGGGGGCTCAGTGCGGACTCTGATGTAAAGGGGCTCAGTGCGGACTCTGATGTAAAGGGGCTCAGTGTGGACTCTGATGTAAAGGGGCTCAGTGTGGACTCTGATGTAAAGGGGCTCAGTGTGGACTCTGATGTAAAGGGGCTCAGTGTGGACTCTGATGTAAAGGGGCTCAGTGCGGACTCTGATGTAAAGGGGCTCAGTGCGGACTCTGATGTAAGGGACCTCTGTGCGGACTCTGATGTAAGGGGGCTCAGTGCGGAATCTGATGTAAGACATCTCTGTGCGGACTCTGATGTAAAGGGGCTCAGTGTGGACTCTGATGTAAGGGACCTCTGTGCGGACTCTGATGTAAGGGGGCTCAGTGCGGACTCTGATGTAAGGGACCTCTGTGCGGACTCTGATGTAAGGGACCTCTGTGCGGACTCTGATGTAAGGGACCTCTGTGCGGACTCTGATGTAAGGGGGCTCAGTGCGGACTCTGATGTAAAGGGGCTCAGTGCGGAATCTGATGTAAGACACCTCTGTGCGGACTCTGATGTAAGGGGGCTCAGTGTGGACTCTGATGTAAAGGGGCTCAGTGCGGAATCTGATGTAAGACACCTCTGTGTGGACTCTGATGTAAGGGGGCTCAGTGCGGAATCTGATGTAAGACATCTCTGTGCGGACTCTGATGTAAGGGGGCTCAGTGTGGACTCTGATGTAAGACACCTCTGTGTGGACTCTGATGTAAGGGGGCTGAGTGCGGAATCTGATGTAAGATACCTCTGTGCGGACTCTGATGTAAGGGGGCTCAGTGTGGACTCTGATGTAAGACACCTCTGTGCGGACTCTGATGTAAAGGGGCTCAGTGCGGACTCTGATGTAAGACACCTCTGTGTGGACTCTGATGTAAGGGGGCTCAGTGCGGAATCTGATGTAAGACATCTCTGTGCGGACTCTGATGTAAGGGGGCTCAGTGCGGACTCTGATGTAAGACACCTCTGTGCGGACTCTGATGTAAGGGGGCTCAGTGTGGACTCTGATGTAAGGGGACTCAGTGCGGAATCTGATGTAAGACATCTCTGTGCGGACTCTGATGTAAGGGGGCTCAGTGCGGACTCTGATGTAAGGGGGCTGAGTGCGGAATCTGATGTAAGACACCTCTGTGCGGACTCTGATGTAAAGGGGCTCAGTGCGGACTCTGATGTAAAGGGGCTCAGTGCGGACTCTGATGTAAAGGGGCTCAGTGTGGACTCTGATGTAAAGGGGCTCAGTGTGGACTCTGATGTAAGGGGGCTCAGTGCGGACTCTGATGTAAAGGGGCTCAGTGTGGACTCTGAAGTAAAGGGGCTCAGTGTGGACTCTGATGTAAAGGGGCTCAGTGCGGACTCTGATGTAAAGGGGCTCAGTGTGGACTCTGATGTAAAGGGGCTCAGTGTGGACTCTGATGTAAGGGGGCTCAGTGCGGACTCTGATGTAAAGGGGCTCAGTGCGGACTCTGATGTAAAGGGGCTCAGTGCGGACTCTGATGTAAAGGGGCTCAGTGCGGACTCTGATGTAAAGGGGCTCAGTGCGGACTCTGATGTAAAGGGGCTCAGTGCGGACTCTGATGTAAAGGGGCTCAGTGTGGACTCTGATGTAAGGGGGCTCAGTGTGGAATCTGATGTAAGGGGGCTCAGTGCGGACTCTGATGTAAGGGGGCTCAGTGCGGACTCTGATGTAAAGGGACTCAGTGCGGACTCTGATGTAAAGGGGCTCAGTGCGGACACTTTTGTAAGGGGGGTCTGTGTGGACTCTGATGTAAGGGACCTCTGTATGTACTCTGATGCAGGGGGGTCTGTGCGGACTCTGATGTAAGGGACCTCTGTATGTACTCTGATGCAGGGGGGTCTGTGCAGACTCTGATGTAAGGGGGGTAATCATTACAGTGCAGTCCCCTTTTATATTTATATCAGTGTTCCTGCACATTACAGCGTGGAGAACCGATACACTCCCCCCCCCCCCCCCCCCGGTCCATGGAAAAATTGGCTGCTCAGTCTAAAATGCCCGGGCCTATTTTTTGTCCCAGTCCGGGCCTGATTGACCCGATCCATTAAAGTTTACTAAAGTGTATTGAATGACAGTATAAACAAATACCAAATCCATTACTAGGTGATGCATATTCTTCAGAAAGTAAGCAAAAAAATGTTCTTAAAGCGATAGATTAAAATAATAGTCCTAGAAAAAATAATAGCTACACAGCTTGCGCTTGATTTACTAAAGGCAAATAGACTGTGCACTTTGCAAGGCAATTTGCTCCAGAGCTTAGTAAATGAGGGGAAGCTCTGCTGACTTTCATCATCCAATTGTGTGCAAGCAAAATTTTAAATCGTTTTTTCAATTTTCCTTGCATGTGATTGGTTATTCTTTGCAAAGTGAAGCTTCACCTCATTTACTAAGCTGTGGAGCAAAAGTCCCTGCAGAGTGCACAGTCTATTTACCTTTAGTAAATCAACCCCCATATGTCGTCATTGCTTCCTGTTCTCGCTTTTCTGCAGTCTTTAGCATCACCAGCCTATGAAAGTTACCTGCTTGGAATTCTACTTAAGCATTTCCCGCCCGGCCTATAGCAAAATGACAACCGGGAAGTGGTTCAGGTATCCTGACTGGGTGTCATATGACGTCCAGCAGGATATGCCGCGATTGTGCGCCCAGGTGGGGGTGGGGGGGACAGCGTGGCGATCGTTGGTGCGGTGTGTCAGTCTGACACACCCTATCACCGATCTCAGTAAAGAGTCTCTGATGGAGGCTCTTTACCACGTGATCAGCCCTGTCCAATCATAGCTGATTACAGTATAAACAGGAAGAGCCATTTATCAGCTTTCCCTCACCTTTCCCGATCGGCGGCTCTCCTGAGACTGGGGTCTGTGCTGATTGCTTAATAGCGCAGCCTCCCCCCCGCGGATGCCCACCCAGGACCACCAGGAATGCTGCCAGGACCACCAGGGATAGTCATAAAGGATACCCACCAGGTTTGCCACCCTGGACCACCAGGAATATTCCAATCAGTACCCAGGCAGATGCCAATCAGTGTCCAGGCAGATGCCAATCAGTGTACAGGCACATGCCAATCAGTGTCCATCAGCAGTGCCTGCCAGTATCAGTGCCATAAGTTATGCCTATCAGTGCCACCCATCAGTACCCATCAATACCCATCAGTGCCGCCTATCAGTGCCCATCAGTGACCAGCAGTGCCGCCTATCAGTGTCACCCATAAGTACCCATCAGTGCAGCCTTTCAGTGCCCATCAGTGTCGCCTATCAGTGCCCACCAGTGCCACCTATGAGTGCCCATCAGTGCCGCCTATCAATGCCCATCAGTGCTGCCTATCAGTGCCACCTATCAGTGCCGCCTATCAGTGCCCAGTGCCACCTATCATTGCCCATTGTCAGTGCCCATCAGTGCCACCTCATCAGTGCCCGTCAGTGCAGCCTCATCAGTGAAGGAGAAAACTTACTTATTTACAAAATTGTATAACAGAAACAAAGAAAATCTTTTTTTTTTTTTTTTCAAAATTTGTGGTCTTTATTTATTTGTTTAGCAAAAAAATAAAAACCCCAGAGGTGACCAAATACCACCAAAAGAAAGATCTATTTGTGGGAACAAAATGATACATATTTTGTTTGGGTACAGCGTTGCATGACCGCGCAATTGTCATTTAAAAAGTACACATGTCACGTACAGTATGTCTTGGAATGCCCCTGCCATAAGCAATATGTCGGAAGAAGTACCAGCCCCTTATTCCTTAGAATTAGGGAACATAATATCATAATGAAGATCCATCTGGCATTGTTTTCTATGCCATAGATAAGATCAAGGGCCACTGGAGAAGAGAAAACAAAAAGATCAAAGTATCACAGAACGAGACCAAATGGATATTTATTTTAAATAAGCTTCTAAAGGCTAAAGGCTTGAATATTGACATGGACTTGAATTGTTTTCTCACCAATTTCCAGGCACCTTCCTCATTTATAGGTCCCTCCCCTATAACTAGTCCTTTCTTAAAATGCTGTAGGAGTATACTAACTTTTAATAAAACTTTTTTAACTATAATCAATGTATGGTATATATAATCCATTGTTTACAAAACTCCTGTTTGAATTTTTATATTTTTTATATTTTATTTTTTTGTATTCTAACCGCTTCAGCCCTGGAAGATTTTACCCCCTTCCTGACCAGAGCACTTTTTGCGATTCGGCACTGCGTCACTTTAGCTGACAATTGCGCAGTCGTGCGACGTTGCACCCAAACAAAATTGACGTCCTTTTTTTCCCACAAATAGAGCTTTCTTTTGGTGGTATTTGATCACCTCTGCGGTTTTGATTTTTTGCGCTATAAACAAAAAAAGAGCAACAATTGAAAAAAAAACTAAATATTTTTTACTTTTTGCTATAATAAATATCCCCGAAAAATATATAAAAAAACAATTTTTTTCCTCAGTTTAGGCCGATATGTATTCTTCTACATATTTTTGGTAAAAAAAAATGGCAATGAGCGTATATTGATTGGTTTGCGCAAAAGTTATAGGGTGTACAAAATAGGGGATAGTTTTATGGTATTTTCATTTTTAATTTATTTATTAGTACTGGCGGCGATCTGCGATTTTTATCGGGACTGCGACATTATTGCAGATACATCGGACATTTTTGACACTATTTTGGGACTATTGCCTTTTATACAGCGATCAGTGCTATAAAAATGCATTGATTACTGTGTAAATGACACTGGCAGTGAAGGGGTTAAACACTAGGGGGCGATGAAGGGGTTAAGTGTGTCCTAGGGAGTGATTCTAACTGTAGGGGGGGAGGGGCTACAACACACATGACAGCTATCACTGCTCTCGATGACAGACAGCAGTGATCTCTATCCTGTCACTAGGCAGAATGGGGAAATGCATTGTTTACAAAACCATCTCCCTTCCTCTCCGTGACACGATCGTGGGCACCCGGCGGACATCGAGTCTTCTTAAAGACACCGCTTCTTAAAGGGGACGTACCTGTACGCCCTTTTGCCTACCAGTGCCATTCTGCCAATGTAAATTGTCGTGCGCTGGTCGGCAAGCAGTTAATTGTATTGAGGTCATCTGCATATATGTGGGGTCATACAGATACATTTTCATCTTGCTAATTTTTAATTTTTAATGATCGTACCATTAGTATGTTTTTTATATGAATGCAAAGGTATGCGGTGTTCCTATAAACAAAGAGGATCGTAAGACCAGTCCTTTTAAATTTAATATCTCGACATGTTGCGGAGTAGTATCTAGCTTTCTATGGTATTGACCGTTTGTTTTATACTACTATCAGCGCCGCCATGCGGACTAATCAAAAATGGCCGCGGTCACATGGCTACCAATTAGGACACACCTCATACTATATAAACCGGATGGTGTAGCAAGATGGCGCCGCTCCAGATGAGGCTCCAGTGATGAAACGCGTAGGAAGGGGCTAACAGCCTCATTGCATCACTATGGAAGTGTTTCTTTCCTGCATGTGTTTCCTGCATTTTATGCCTTACACCGCAAATACAGAAGCAAACGACATATGGACTTTCTAGTGCACCAGCAATTTTTTACTAGAGGATATCATAAGTATTTTTATGCCTGTTGTCATATATGATTTATTATCACAGCAGTTAGCTGCTTTTTTTATTGTGGTTTATCACGGGTTGGATTGCACGCCAATCTGCATTCCAGTAGCATCGCACTAGGTTGTTACTACAATCACTCAGATTATTTGCATATTTTCACTTTCATTGGGCTTGTTTTTTGTATGATCTGCAGTCATTACACTAGGAACCCGCTCGTTACAAGCCAGAGCTTTAAAACACTCCGCCCCAGAACAGCGCCATTTTCTACCCGCCTATTTTCCATTTTACTTCTATTTCCACCTTTGGTGGATTTATTGGTAGAGGCTGCAGTTCTCCTTGTCTGATTCTCTCCATAAACGCGGGAGCTTATATATTCTTATATATATTTTTACATTTCCTGTAATGTGACCACAGTCTATGACTATGCAGCATGGCTGCAGTCTCTGACCATCTCCTGTAACACATCTGCAGTCTCTTACATTCTCCTGTAAAATATCTGCAGTCTCTGACATCCCCTGTAAAATATCTGCAGTCTCTGACCATCTCCTGTAACATATCTGCAGTCTCTGACCATCTCCTGTAGTATGTCTGCAGTCTCTGCCCATCTCCTGTATGTCTGCAGACTCTGACCATCTCCTGTATCATGTCTGTAGTCTCTGACCATCCCCTGTATCATGTTTGCAGTCTCTGACCATCTCCTGTATCATGTCTGCAGTCTCTGACCATCTCTTGTATCATGTCCGCAGTCTCTGACCATCTCCTGTATCATGTCCACAGTCTCTTACCATTTTCGGTACTATGTCTGTAGTCTCTGACCATCTCCTGTATGTCTGCAATCTCTGTAGCATTATATTCACTGGATATTATATGTGGCCCCTAAATGATGTTAGGGGCCCCCTATATGCAGTAAGTGCCTTAGCCCCGCCCTTGCCTATGTAACAGCTGTGACAGCCAAAAGACAGAAGGCCGGGAGACCTCCCATCGAGGCGGAGCTTTTTTATTCTTTTCTATTTTTCAGGTCCATCGGACGGCCTGGTATGGTTCGGGGGGGGGGGGGGGGAGCGAGCTGTCATAGGGTTCCCCTTAAGCACTTTAATACACTGTAATATATACTGTACACTGCCTGCACTGTAATATATTGTACACCGACTGCACTGTATTATATACTGTACACTGACTGAGCTGTATTATATACTGTACACTGCCTGCACTATATATATATATATATATATATATATATATATATATATATATATATATATATATATATATATATATATATTTATATATATATATATATATATATATATATATATATATATATATATATACATATAATAGACTGCCTGCACTGTATATATAGTCTACACTGAATGCACTGTATACAGTGCCTTGCAAAAGTATTTACCCCCCTTGGCATTTTTTTGTATTTTGTTGCCTTGTTGCCTCACAACCTGGAATTAACATGGATTGTTTGAGGATTTGCTTCATTTAATTTACAGAACATGCCCGCAACTTTGAAGATGTTTTTTTTTTATTGTGAAGCAGACAACAAATATGACAAAATAACAGTAAAAAGTCAATGTGCATAACTATTCACCCCCCTAAAGTCAATACTTTGTAGAGTGCCCTTAAACCACCCAAGTGTTGCTTTAGCAGTGTTTTTGGGGTCATTGTCCTGCTGGAAGGTGAACCTCCGTCCTAGCCTCAAATCACAGAGTGGTACAGGTTTTGCTCAAGAAAATCCTTGTATTTAGCACCATCCCTCAATTTTCCCTCGACCAGTTTCATAGTCCCGACTGCTGAAAAACATCCCCACAGCATGATGCTGCCACCACCATGTTTCACAGTGGGGATGGTGTTCTTTGGGTGATGTGATGTGTTGGGTTTGCGCCAGACATAGCGTCTTCTTTGATGGACAAAAAGTTAAATTTTAGTCTCATCAGAGCAGAGCACCTTCCTGTATACATTTTGGGAGTCTCCCACATGCCTTTTCGCCAACTCAAAATGTGCCATTTTGTTTTTTGATGAAAGTAATGGCTTTCTTCTGGCCACTCTGCCATAAAGCACAACTCTATGGAGCGTACGGCTTATTGTCGTCCTATGTACAGATACTCCAGTCTCTGCTGTGGAACTCTGCAGATCCTCCAGGGTCACCTTAGGTCTCTGTGCTCCTCTCTGATTAATGCCCTCCTTGCCCGGTCCGTGAGTTTTGGTGTGCGGCCGTCTCTTGACAGGTTTGCTGTTGTGCCATGTTCTTTCCAATTGGTTATGATAGATTTGATCGTGCTCCTAGGGATCATCAAAGATTTTGATGTTTTTTTTTATAACCTAACTCTGACTTGTACTTCTCCACAACATTGTCCCTTACTTGTTTGGAGAGTTCCTTGGTCTTCATGGCAGTGTTTGGTTAGTGGTGCCTCTTGCTTAGGTTTTGCAGCATATGGGGACTTTCAAAAAGGTGTGTATATGTAATGACAGATCATGTGACACTTAGATTGCACACAGGTGGACATCATTTCACTAATTATGTGACTTCTGAAGGTAATTGGTTGCACCAGAGCTTTTTATGGGCTTCATAACAAACGGGGTGAGTACATACGCACATGCCAATTATCATTTTTTATTTCTGAAAAATAGTTTTATGTATATATTTTTCTAATTTTACTTCACCAACTTAGACTATTGTGTTCTGAACCATCACATATAATTCAGATAAAAAAAAACAATAAACTAAAGGCTGTAATGTAACAAAATAGGTAAAAAGCCAGGGGGGGGGGGGGGGGTGTGCGAATACTTTTGCAAGGCACTGTATGTGTGTGTGTGTGTATATATATATATATATATATATATATATTACACTACACAGTGTATATGTATATATATATATATATTAATACACTGCCTGCACTGACATGACCACAATTTTACAGAAGTGAGGAGAAAAAGGAGAGGTTCGGAAACTCACAGAGAACTTTACAAGGAGGCAGAAAAACACAGCAAGAAACTATTTTATGAAAAATAGGTTACAGGGCCATTAAGCAGTGGATGTGAATGGAGAATAAGGATATAGGTTAGTGTCCCTTTAACGATAATTCGCCGGCCGTCGGTAACATACGGTGCATAGAGCGAAGTCGTAGCGCTCCACCCTAGACGTTCAGGAGAAAGTTCCAGAGATCAGGGAGTGTTTTATCTCCGGATGACTCAATGTTTGATTTTATGACACCATCCCTTGCAGTTATCAGTTACTTAGTAACTGTGAATGGATTAGCGTATGGAGATTTGTATACTGGAGGTGTATATAGTAACAGTGCCAGGTAAAGGAGAACTGCACCAGCTTGCAGAAAGTAAACAATTTCCCAGCCGAAACCAGGGCACGGAGGCATGGCGATAGCTGGCACCACGCTGCTAATAATTTGTGAGCTTCTATTGTTTACTGACAGGTCAAGTGTTTTTTTTTTTCTCAGCAGCAACAGTTACCCTTGTGTACTAATCCTGTAGGAAATGTCCAGCCTACCCAGGCTTACATAAGAGATTTAATGACATTGCTTAACAGTAAACAGTAGGGGGGAAATAAGGTACAGTTACGGTACTTAAAGCAGAACTATTATTAGTCTGTTTAGGTATTCATTCATGTTGCATAGAGTAGGCAAAGGTTAAAGCGGTGGTGGTCAACACACTTGACATTGTAGGCCTCAAGGGCAGCTCCTGACATCGCCAAAGGGCCAGCAGGACGGGATCTCGCTTATCTGACCTGGGGGTGGGGGAAGGGTTGCCACTTTTTCTTCAAGCCAAACCCGAACACTTTAGCGGCGCACAGCAATTTACTGTACATACTCGAGTATAATTAAATTGAAAGTCCAAATGGCAATACATATATTAAATTCTTCTTGTCACAAGCAGGCTGATCCCTTTTCGTACGTTTCAGATGTCATGTACAAAATCATATGGGTACGCTTACCGGAAAAGGTGGACCCCTTAATTACTATTCACTTCATTTGATATGGACATGGAGTTGCCGGCCCTTCTCTCTTCTACTATTGTCTACTATTGTCTAAGTGTTGTTCGGACAACACAGCAGCCAGAGCACCCTATCGTGGATTTTATTTACATCCAGGAGGCTCCCTTTGTGAGAGCGTTGCAATCCTTTGTCTACACACTGTTGAATCCATCATCTGAAAATAGAAAGAGTATGGCACAACTGCAAACCGACATGAACGTCCACCTAACCTGCAGGCCGGGCAAGGAGAGCATTAATCAGAGAAGCAGCCAAGAGGCCCATGGTAACTCTGGAGGAGCTGCAGAGATCCACAGCTCAGGTGGGAGAATCTGTCCACAGGAGAACTATTAGTCGTGCACTCCACAAATCTGGCCTTTATGGAAGAGTGGCAAGAAGAAAGCCATTGTTGAAAGAAAGCCATAATGTCAGGGCTGGCCGCTCAGCTGTCGGCTAATTGCCAGCTCCTCTCTCTCCACAGTGACTCACCTGATAATATCCTGCTCATCAGTCCTGCTTACTTAAGTCGTCCAGCCCAGATGATCTCTGCCTTCACCTTGGTCACATCTCTAGAGATGCTCTCCTGTGTTCCTGTTAAAGACTTGCTTGGCTGACATTTCTTCTGGCTCCAGATCCTGCTTGCCATTCTACTATGCTGATCTCTGGCTCCCTGATGTTTTGGCTTGTCTGACTATCCATTTCGGTTCCTGAACTCTGGCTATGTTTTGACTATGTTTACTCTGTTTACCTTTTTTTATTATTATTAAACAAGTGTGATTTAACTGTCTGTCTGTATTGGTCTGATTCATGGTTTCTGACACATAAGAAGTCTCATTTGCAGTTTGTGAGAAGCCATGTGGGGGACACAGCAAACATGTGGAAGAAGGTGCTCTGGTCAGATGCGACCAAAATGTAACTTGTTGGCCAAAAAGCAAAACGATATGTGTGGTGGAAAACTAACACTGCACATCACCCTGAACACACCATCCCCACCGTGAAACATGGTAGTGGCAGCATTATGTTGTGGGGATGCTTTTCTTCAGCTGGGACAGGGAAGCTGGTCAGAGTTGATGGGAGAATGTATGGAGCCAAATACAGGGCAATCTTAGAAGAAAACCTGTTAGAGTCTGCAAAAGACTTGAGACTGGGGTGGAGGTTCACCTTCCAGCAGGACAACGACCCTAAACATACAGCCAGAGCTACAATGGAATGGTTTAGGCTACTTTCACACTGAGGCGTGCGGGCGCCGGCGGTACAGCGGCACTAAATATAGCGCCGCTTTACCGTCGTTTTAGCGGCGCCAGCGGGGCGGTTTTAACCCCCCGCTAACAGCCGAAAAAGGGTTAAAACCGCCCGCAAAGCACCGCTGCAGCAGCGCTTTGCGGGCGGGTTTGCAGCGCTGCCCCATTGTTTTTAATGGGAAGGGGCACTTTAGGAGCGGTAAATACACCGCTCCTAATGCGCTCCAAAGATGCAGGCTTGCAGGACTTTTATGACCGCCCTGCAAGCGCACCGGGGCACTTTGCAGGCGCTATTTTTAGCACTTTAGCGCCTGCAAAGCACCTCAGTATGAAAGGAGCCTTAGATCAAAGCATATTCATGTGTTAGAATGGCCCAGTCAAAGTCCATACCTAAATCCAATTGAGAATCTGTGGCAAGACATGAAAATTGCTGTTCACAGACACTCTCCATCCAATCGGACAGAGCTTGAGCTATTTTGCAAAGAAGAATGGGCAAAAATTTCACTCTCAAGATGTGCAAAGCTGGTACAGACATCCCCAAAAAGACTTGCAGCTGTAATTGCAGTGAAAGGAGGTTCTACAAAGTATTGACTCAGGCGGGCTGAATACAAATGCACGCCGCACTTTTCACATATTTATTTGTAAAAAAAATTGAAAACCATTTATCATTTTCCTTCCACTTCACAATTATGTGCCACTTTGTGTTGGTCGATCACATAAAATCCCAATAAAATACATTTACGTTTTTGGTGGTAACATGACAAAATGTGGAAAATTTCAAGGGTTATGATTACTTTTTCAAGGCACTGTAGGTACCAGCAGATGAGAGGTCAAGTAGCCACAACTAAAGGAACCCCTAAGAACCTCTGGAAATACCTAGAGTTTAATGGAACGCTGGTTGAGAATGGCTGTGTTAATGTGTACAAAGTCAACCCAAGTATTCCAAGTTTGTTTGGAGTACTCCTCTTGGTTTTCAAGTGAGGCTGTGAGTTCTTCCATTTTCATAATTTCATTAGTTTTGGTAAACTTTAGAGGATTATATGAGGTGTGCATTTTTTTTCAGAGGGCTGGTATATGGGCCCTGGCTGAAATTACCAGGTACACTGAAAGAGAGGTTTTGTAGAGTTTTTTAGAGGTATTGTTTAGAGAGAGAATGTAGCTTGATGGATTTACACCTAGGCTGAAAAAAAAAAAAAAAGGATCTTCAGAAAGGTTATGCACTTTTTTAATATTTAATAGAGTTTAAAAAAGTGCGGAAACCCGGAAGAACCCTTGTATAAGAATATATGAAGAAGAGGGTATCTCCCTCAAGCGTCACCCACGCTTCCCTGCTGGGTCCCTAGCTTGGCACTCCAGATACTTCTCAAGCTTCATCACCGCTGGTTAGGTCCCTGACTTGATCACCACCTGAAGTTTCCTGTTTCACCAACGTGCCTGTTTCAGTGTGAATACTGTTCTGGTACTTGCTTCAGTTACTCACTGTGGTCCCTGGTAAAGGTGATTGGTCCCTCAGTGGTGACAGCTCCCCTTCTACCTCCGACCATGACAGGTTCTCCGGCCAACAGAACTGTTACTTTTGGTTGGACTGCAAGCAGCAATCCCAACCCTGCGCTGCCCTCTTACTTCTGGATAGGCCCTCACACTGCCTTGCAGACAGATGCCCTCGGATAAGGCCCGATCTCTGGTCTAGCAGCCCGGGGCGTACGACGCGCATCCACCCAGACAGCCGTCCAGGTGGCACAGAACATAGATCACCTGACTCCACCCAAATATATAGGTGCTCCCAGCAGGCCAAGGGATTCAAGAAAACCCCTGCCCATTGGCTGAGATACCCCATAACCTGACCTTGGGTTGCCCTTCTCATATCTAGTACCACCAAGTACCCGGCCACCTAGTGGTAGAAGAGAAAACTGCAACAAGGCCAAACTTAGGGAGAAATCAATGAATCTCTATCAATCAACCAGGACAACTACTCCTGGCAGGTATATTTGTGAGGAGCTCCCTGCCTAAGCTACAGGGTGCTACAAGAGTATTGTAAAGCCATGTTCTTGTAATGTGTTGGCTAAGTATTCCTGTGCAAAAGAAATCACCCAATTCAATTGTTCAGATGTTAATAGGACTTTCAGATTTCCCAATTATGAATGAATAACTGACAAATCATCAAAGGGCAGATTAGAAGCTTGTATATATTATGTATATTGTAAAACACATGTCTGAATGGACCTCACAACTTTCTGAGATGAAACAGTTAGGTGCGGGGGGAGTGGAGGCTTTTAGTAAAAAATATGTAAGCAAATGACCCACCCCTGCCACGTCCCCAATAAATATGTAAAAAACGAGTGGTTAAACCCACAAGTTTTATTTATTTTTTTGAACACTCCTTTTCTTATACTTTGAAAGCCTATACTGGCATACTTGAAAGCCTATACTATAGCAAAAGCTATTGTTTAGAGCACCCATTTCATCCAGGGTTCCATGGAATGATAGGATTCCTCCAGTGGTTGCTAGGGGTTCCTTAGTTTGTGACTGACTGACCACTCGTGTAGTTACATAGTTACATAGTAGGTGAGGTTGAAAAAAGACACAAGTCCATCGAGTCCAACCTTGCCTGGATACTTCTGGGGATAATGCCACTTGGCAGAGCAGTAGCACAACACCAACGATCTTTTACGCTGTCTCTAATACTGCTATTTTGACCACCACTGTAAGGTTCTTCCCACTGACCACCAATGTGGGTGGAGTTCTTCCCACTCACCACCAATGTAGGGGCATTCTTCCCACTGACCACCAATGTAAGGGGCATTCTTCCTACTGACCACCAATGTAATGAATTGGTTTAAGCAGGGGTTTCTTGAGACCTAAAAAAATATTTTAGATGTTCCTCTAAAAGGCTTGAGAATGGCTGGTTTAAAGGTTTCATGAAGGTTTAGAGCAGCTGGATAGACTTTATTTATTTATTACAGGCATTTATATAGAACCAACAATTTACAATATAAAAATCACTGTGGAAATTCACGTCAGTCCCTCTCCTAAAGGAGCTTACAACTCAAGCTTCTTACCTCCCATGACCATACTAGGCCCATTTTAGATGAAGCTACCAGAATGTCTTTGGAGTGTGGGGTAAAAAGGCAAACCCTGTAAATACAGTGTCCTGGTGGGGATTTGAACTAGTGTGGCAAGGTAGGCCTGAAAACCACTAAGCCACTATGCTTTGATAGGAGCCATTGAGAATCTCAGGCTTGCAGAATCACATGCTTGGCACTTTGTGTTCCCTGAACATGAGGTTGGATGACTTTGTGTACTTGTCAAGGCCAAAATGAAAAGCATTCAGTCTATAAATAACCATTTTTAGAGGTCTATACTTTAGACTAAATAGAGGAACAAGAGGATTTAATACCAAAGATGGACTGTGCCTTCTATTGAGTGGCAGTTGGAAGCTATGCTCTGTCTACACCCTCATCTGATAGTAGTGGGCCAATCACAAAGCGCCAGCACTGTCACATGTGAGGAAAGGGAGTCCCATATCCCTCCCCTTACCTAGAAGTGCCAGGTATATCTTGTCTCTCCTGGTAGAAAAAAAAAAGGGGAAGAGAAAGAAAAGTATGAGCTGTTGGGCAATGGGGAAGTTAAAGTGTTACTAAAGCCACAACAGTAAAATCAGTCTGTATATGCAGTAAAGCATGCTTGTTATACTTATACCGTGTACACACGAGTGGAATGTCAGACAGAAAAAGTCAGACGGGAGCTTTTCATCGTATATTCCGATCGTGTGTAGGCCCCATCGCACTTTTTACGTCGAAAAATTCTGACGGATCTAGAAAGAGATATAAATATTTCCAACAGGACCGCTCGTCTGTATGCTGTTCCGACGCACCAAAAACGACGCATGCTCTGAAGCAAGTACAAGACTGAAGCTATTGGCTACTGGCTATTGAACTTCCGTTTTCTAGTCCCGTCGTACGTGTTGTACGTCACCGCGTTCTGGACGGTCAGAATTTGGTGTGACCGTGTGTATGCAAGACAACTTGTGCGGAATTCCCGTCTGAACTCAGTGTGGAAAAACCTTCAGAATTTATTCCGACGGGAAAACCGATCGTGTGTACAGGGCATCACTGTGTAACCCAAGGGGTTAATCCTGCACATGGTGCAAAAAGGCTGTTTGATCCTATCTTCTCTGATCCTCCCCTTCTTCCACTGTCCCCAATCCATCACCTAATAAGACAGAGCATTTGGAGGCACTCTGCATATGCTCAGTTTGGTGTGTATTGCTAGATAGTTTTTTTTTTCTCCTGGGAAGGTGCATGTAACCAGCAAAGGGCCAATCAGCACTGTCCAGACAGAGGGTCAGGGGTCCTGCAGCCTCAAAGGACAGTCAGAGGAGAATAAAAACTCCTCCTACAAGCTTTAACCAGACACTGATAGAAGTCATAAGACTGCTATATACTGCTGATGATGATAAAAAGGTATTTAGCAGTTTATATTTACTAAAATAATTGCATCTCCATGTTCTGTGTATTGTGGGAGACCAGATATAGTGAATGCAGGCTCCACAGTTTAAGTGGACCTCCGTGAGTAATCAACCTCCGTGATTAAAGCACAGGTCCACTTTAAGGGAGATACGTCATTACAGAAAGGGCACATGTGAGTTTCATTAAAGGTCATAAAAGAAAACTGATCTCTTTGCAGAACAATAATGCCGCTCAAAGTTCACCATTTACAACATAGCTTTAGACATATAATAATCATCCTCGGAATAATACAACTGTTTACTACATAATCGCCTCCTAACTTGTTTCGGGCTAGAAGAGGTATGCCAGTGCTGTCTATGATGTTCTGAAAATAAAATTTATAATGATTTTGGATTTGTTTCAGCAAGGGCACAGAAAAAAAATACTGTCACTATGACAACATGTTTACAAACAAAGCCATGTGATCATCATTTCACAACCAATCATGTTGGTTCCCAATCCTTACTGGGAGACTAAAGACTGTCAATGATAGTATGCTCCTAATTGTAAAAAGGAACATAAATGATCATTCCTCAACATGGGGGGTGTTCTGAGGAACCTTAATCTACGCATCACAGGAAGAGTTAAACATTTCAGCTAGATGCATAGAAGGTGGCTGTTATAAAGCGTAAAGGCAGGTGTACCAATACTTTTGAAAATATAGTGTGTATATATATATATATACACACACACACACACTATATATCAATTATATACATATTTACATTTACTGTATATAAAATGATATATATCTATATATACCCACACACAAAAAAATATTTCAAAACGCATGTCCATCCCATGCAGATTGGTATGCTTGTGTGTGAATGAGGCCAAACAATGAAATAGCCTGTCAATTGCACCCAAAATACACGTTTTTACATTATTTTAATGTAGCGCTGGTAGATTTGCAATCTACCGCAGGTTAGGTAAATTTAGTAAATTGTGTGTTAGGAAGGTTAAAAGTTCGCCTCTGTTCCAGCTTGGCTGACGTTGTGTGTGCTTCCGTGCTGACCGGTGGGTGTCGCTGTTACCACTGGTCGGTGTTGGAAAGGCAACGTGTTGAAGCGTATGGATGCTCCTCTGTCTCGGAGACAAGCTCGGTGGAGGTGGTCCCCCGAGTTTCATTCTGGGAAGGGGGTATTTTTGGGACAGACGCCATATTTTGGGGTTCGTTTTACAGCCACCTCCTGGCCCTCCTGGCCGACAGGTATGCGTTATGGAGCTACCTCATGGTCCTCCAATCGGGATGCCCACGATACAGCGGCGCAGGGGTGGGTCCAGAGGCTTGTCTGGGGCCTACCACCGCGGCCGAGGAATGGTCCTGAGCTGTCGGTCCTGTGTGACGAAGCTGGACAACCGAGGAGATCCCAGGGGAGGACCCGTCTTGGAGAGATCACGCGGTGAGGTGGTCTATAGAGGGGCCTGGTGACTCGGTTGGGGGACGTATCCAAAAGAAGTAACCATACAGCATAGTGTTGCCGGTTCGGCTTACAGGTTCAAGCACTGTGACTGACTTTTATTCTAGAGAAATCTGATACATCCTGTGGCAGAGGATCGTGCGGATTTACCCCCCAAACAAGTCTTTGGCAGGAACTTTTAATTTGTGCTGCATACTGGCTGCTAGACCGGTGAGAGAGGCCTATTCAGATGAGCAAGGAGTGTGTCCCAAGAGGGGAGCGCATTCCATATAGTATCTGAATTCTACCAGGACATTTGTCGCTAAGATTCTATAAGAAGATATTTGAGTTTCTCCTGGAAGTTTCCTTTTCCACCTCTTTCCTGCTACTTCCTAAAGTTTGTTTGTTCAATAGAGCATTGAAAACGTACTCCAGTGTTAGTGCGTGTGTCGTCTGGCAGTAAACTCAACGGAACCCCTAGACCCGGTGCAGGTGAAACCAAGGGAAGCAAAGTGAAGGTAACAGACCCGCTTAAACCAGCAGCTCCACCGAGAGTTATTGCTACATTAATATTGTGAGTGCATTTATTACATTTTTGAAAAGGGTAGAAATGTATCAATTTTGTTGTACAGTAAGGCAATGGTTTATCGCCCACTACTACAAATGTGCACTGAATAAATGGCACCACATTCATCCACTACCACAACACACTGACAAATTGACGTGTTACATTACAAGGTCTCAGGTGTGAATGGGGATCAGCTGTGTTAAATTTGGTGTTATCGCTCTCACTCTCTTAAACTGGTCACTGGAAGTTCAACATGGCACCTCATGGCAAAGAACTCTCTGAGGATCTAAAAAAAAGAATTGTTGCTCTACATAAAGATGGCCTAGGCTATAAGAAGATTGCCAAGACCCTGAAACTGAGCTGCAGCATAGTGGCCAAGACCATACAGTGGTTTAACAGGACATTTTCCACTCAGAACAGGCCTCGCCATGGTCGACCAGAGAAGTTGAGTGCACGTGCTCAGCATCATATCCAGAGGTTGTCTTTGGGAAATAGACATATGATTGCTGCCAGCATTGCTGCAGAGGTTGAAGGGGTGGGGGGGTCAGCCTGTCAGTGCTCAGACCATACACCGCACACTGCATCAAATTGGTCTGCATGGCTGTCGTCCCAGAAGGAAGCCTCTTCTAAAGATAATGCACAAGAAAGCCCGCAAACAGTTTGCTAAAGACAAGCAGACTAAGGACATGGATTACTGGAACCATGTCCTGTGGTCTGATGAGACCAAGATAAACTTATTTGGTTCAAATGGTGTCAAGCGTGTGTGGCGGGACAAGTGTGTCTTGCCTCAGTCAAGCATGGTGGTGGGAGTGTCATGGTCTGGGGCTGCATGAATGCTGCTGGCACTGGGGAGCTACAGTTCATTGAGGGAACCATGAATGCCAACATGTACTGTGACATACTGATGCCGAGCATGATCCTCTCCCTTCAGAGACTAGGCTACAGGGCAGTATTCCAATATGATAATGACCCCAAACACATCTCGAAGACTACCACTGCCTTGCTAAAGAAGCTGAGGGTAAAGGTGATGGACTGGCCAAGCATGTCTCCAGAACTAAACCCTATTGAGCATCTGTGAGGCATCCTCAAACGGAAGGCGGAGGAGCACAAGGTCTCTAACATCCACCAGATCCATGATGTCGTCATGGAGGAGTGGAAGAGGACTCCAGTGACAACCTATGAAGCTCTGGTGAACTCCATGCCCAAGAGGGTTAAGGCAGTGCTGGAAAATAATGGTGGCCACACAAAATATTGACACCTTGGGCCCAATTTGAACATTTTCACTTAGGGGTGTACTCACTTTTGTTGCTAGTGGTTTAGACATTAATGGCTGTGTGTTGAGTTATTTTGAGGGGACAGCAAGTTTACACTGTTATACAAGCTGTACACTCACTACTTTACATTGTAGCAAAGTGTCATTTCTTCAGTGTTGTCACATGAAAAGATAGAATAAAATATTTACAAAAAATGTGAGGGGTGTACTCACTACACACTATCTATCTATCTATCTATCTATCTATCTATCTATCTATCTATCTATCTATCTATCTATCTATCTATCTATCTATCTATCTATCTATCTATTGATATACAGTTAACATTCATTTTTAGACACCACCAAAATAATAATCCATTTAAGAAGCAAAAGAAAAATCATTTTTTCTCATTGTTAATCAGGAGCATCTCAAAGTGTTAAAATGTATCCATACAAGGAACATCAGTAATAAGCGGCTGTTACTGGCCTTAGTGTGCCTAATGCCGAGTACAGCCATGTATTAGTCACAGCCACCCTTAATCCTGTTGTAAAAAACAATTGCCACGTACATTTTGTGCAAACAGCATAATTTCCCTAAAACCCAGAACGAAGTGCCTTTGCCGGCCAAAGAGATCACGTGGAGTTACGAACCTTACTACTTCAAAGTAAAGGACAGCGTTGGGGTTTGATGGCTCTTCTGACAAAAGATCTAACCTTCCAAACTGAACCCAGGAATAAAGAAAAAAGGTTTTGGCTTGAGTTAGGATATAAATGCAATTCCCCAACCCCTGTTCCTGACAATGTGCCACTGAGGCACTGACTTTTTCTGTGACTTGGAGTTGAGCCCCACCCTCAACTATCCCACAAATCTAGCAAGCTCCAGGTGGGCTAGCCGCCACTATCCTCCATACCCTTTCTGTGTTCAGTTTGTCAACTTTGCATTCAATGTAAAGTCCAAAGATCCAGACTGCTGCATGCCAAAAAACATCCAACTTTATTAAACTTCTAAAAACATTCAAATACAGCACTATGGAACTGTGAGGACTATAAGGTAAGTCAACGCGTTTCACGCTACATCAACTCTTAATCATGACTATACAGTCAGGAACTTCAGAGAACCGAAAAAAAGGGGGATTCGCTCAACATCGCTCCAGCCAGTATAAAATGCAATCGAGTCTCAAAATACTTTAGAAAAACACTTTAAAAATGTCTTAATGGGGCACCTTTATAAACCCAATATGGGAGGGCAGATATTACTATCGTCCCCTAATAGCAAATGTACACTTTACACCCTATAGCAACCGAGTGAGATGGAGAAGTCCCCATACACCTACGATGTAATCCCTAACAATTTTTCAAAAAAACTCAAGTCATTGCAGACTCCTTTGAATACAGTGTAGGTAGGTGCAGTCTACTTTCTCCACTGCTAGTGGTCTTGCAGCTGGAGAGAAAGTTAAGAGGAACATAGTTTCTCTATGGTTTCCTGGGTCACTGGGGAAGCTATCTGGTTGGATGTTGCCATCCCATGTGACTCTGGCAGCCATCTTGGGTCAGACAGAGTCTATTTAAGACCCTAGCTCCCGGGTTTGCGAGTGGGTAGCGTAGGTACTTCGTCTGTTAGGGACAGTACTAGTGGTAGGGAAAGGTTCCTGACGAGGAGGGATAAATGTAGGGTCGCAATTCCTCTGGGCTTCATCCTGCTTGGGCACGAGACCGCCAGGCCCCATTCTGCTCTCTTAATGGACACTCTCAATCTGGCTTATCTTCACATTACTGGAAACCGTTGTTGCACCCAATTGGGAAGGCTTTCCACTGGATTTATTGTGAACTGTTGCTGCATTATTTAAACACAAGTTTTCCATTGCACCTGACTGTATGAATTATTGCTGCACCCCACCTACCACCACACCTGAAAACTGGAATGCTGGATTCATCATTGAGCAACCACCTTCTGCAAATGATTCAAAATATTCCAAAATTAATTCTGTACATTAAAGCCGGCCCCTGCACCATCAGGCAACACAATCTCCTTAATCCAAAGAACAGATAAGGCAGACCGTGCATTCCACAAATCGTCCGCCCTAACACACACACACACACACACACACACACACACACACACCTCTAGGCGACTGAAATACTGGTCTGCATGAGCTGAAAAGGGGACAGCAATGAATCAGTACAGAACCTAGATACAGTAAGATACAGTATCTCACCGGCAATGGAGCCTTTCTGCTTCACAGTAGGTTCCCTACTGCGCATGTGCGAAGTGAGCTGCACCTTCTAATTGGCCCGGCGAAAGGGGGGGGGGCGAACTTCCGAGGGCCGGTGCCGCAGCGCTGTCTCCCTGGAAGTGGGGAAGGGGGACCTGTCAAAACAGGTACCTGTTCCCCCCTCCCCCCTGAAAGGTGCCGAACGTGGCACCGGAGGGGGGGGGGAGAGATAAGCGTAAGTTCCACTTTTGAGTGGAACTCCGCTTTAAGGTCACTGTTGTTCATGCATTTTTATACTCCATGGAAAGCTGGCTGCAGGCACAGACCAGAGGGGGAGGGGAATTGTAGCTTTCAAGAGGTACTGAGCTCTGCCCAAAAAAAGGCAGATAGGGGGCAAGGACCAGTTATCAGCAATTTCTGTGGTCTCCCTGCAGCTGATATTTTTTCCCTTTACAGACTTACCATGCATTGTTTTGCACTGTTTTTCTGTGTGTCTGTGGCCATCTTGGTATTGGTAATGACAGGGCTTTGCTTCCTCTTGTCAGAGCCTCCAGCAGGGGGAACAGTGATTGGCACAGTAGGGAGATTACTAAATCTCACCCCAAATCTCCTGGGACTAAAAGAGGCAGCAGTGGCAAGGATCTGACACTGCTGATATACAGCAGACAAAAAAGTTCTTTCAGGAAACTCTTTAGGCACAATGTTTCTAGATGAAACATTACATAGCAAATCATCATACTTTATGAGTTCAGTTATTCTTGAATGTGTGGGCACTCTTGATAGACCAGTAATAACAACAAAAGCTATATAAGGGATATGTAGGTGGAGCAGGGCTGTTAATATTGATTGGACCCTGGGCAAACATTTTCTTGGGCCCCTTTACTCTCAATAGCCCAGCACACAAAGCTCCCTTTCCATAGCCCCACACCAAACTCCACTCAGCTCTTCATAGCCCCACCTACAAAGCCCCCTCTACTTTACATAACTCCACCCCCAAATGTCACTCCCCTCTCCATATAGATACCACCCAAAGCCATCTAATTCCAATAGCCCCACCTTCAGCCCCTCTCCAATCACCAAGACCCCTTTGGCCACTCTCTTTGCCTGGTGGAGCCCCATAGATGAGGCTGGCAGTGCAGGAATTCCCCTTAACTCCCCTTCCGCCTCGCCCCATACTGGCCACCTGTCACTAATTACCTTGGCTGGTGTTGTGCTCCATCCCGGTAGAGACATGGAAGAGACTTCCCCGGACCAGAAAGAGAAACTGATCCACCACCCAAGCAACCCTAGACAGCCTAGCACAGCACTCCCACCTCCCTCTCCTTCCCACACAGACTACCCGGATCGGTATTTACAAAGAACCAGGGCACCGAAGACTGTCATCTCTGAAACGGAGCAAACCAATCCTGTGAAACTTCTAAAACATCAAAACCACGCCTTCTCCCCAATACCATAAAAACAAGACTACCCGTCTCCCGGGAGACAAGACTAAGATGCTATGTACTGTGGATGGAGTAATAGGATTGTCCCCTCCTCTACAATCCTCAGGAGTTTGTCTGCTATTTAACTCTGGACCCTGGAAAAGTGGTGTAGTTCCACCACTGGCAAAGGCTCGAGGGGCAGCTGCTTTGGGCCCCACAACAATGACTGGGCCGGGGGCAACTTCCCCTTTTGCCCTGCGTTAAAGATGGCCCTGAGGTGGAGGCACATGCTTTTTTTCAGAAAGGCATTGCCATCTATTTTTTTGTTATGATGTCAGCTCTGAATACAGTTCATCCTCCAAAATCCGATCTATTCAAAACCAGAAGGAAAAGAACTTGAGAAGTTCTCAATACAGAAATTGAAGTCATGGCTAAAGTAAAGAAGCAGAAAAGGAAGGAGGTTGATCTTGAAATGGTATCTGGAAATTAACAAGGGGAAAAAGCATAGAGTCATTAGTTTAAACGGGATCTTTTAGTAATTGGCTGTCAATAGAACGTCTGACAGAAAGGAGCAAGAAGAGAGGTGGGGGACTCAAGCAGCATGGTTAAAAATTAACTGGAGTGGTGCCAACATTTTGGTGGAGCACGGAGGACAACGTTAAAATAGTCATGCCGACATGAGAGCGTACTATGGCACTCTCACACACTTAAACGTGGCTAAAAAAAAAAAATATATACAGGTTAACTAAGTTCAATCTTCCACTCTAATAACTCCATGCTGCTGCCTCAGCAGATAATGAAGATGAACAAAGGGAGGCCATTGAAGCTAGGGCCAGCAGTATTCTTGCCAGTCATTCTTGGATGGTGGAGAAATGCTTTCACAACTCCATAGTGACTGTTCACTTCCTTTCAGAAACATCATTTGGAGTTTATTGCTATCACACTGTCTTTATTAAACAAAGTATCTGAAGAAAAAAAATAGTTTGATGGCCATAGCAACCAAATAGTCCTCCAAAAGTAGATCTAAAATGTAACTTGATGGCATTTAGTTCACTAAAGTAGAATGTATCATAAGCAATTGCCATGTTTTTTTCCCCGTAACATACTGCCTACCAGGGATCTCTAAACGACAGCCCTCCAGCTGTTGCGGAACTACACGTCCCATGAGGCATTCTAGAACTCTGACATTCACAGACATGACTAAGCATGCTGGGAATTGTAGTTCCTGAAAAACTGAAGGGCCATAGCTTGGAGACCCCTGCACCCTTTTTTATCCTCTGTTGAATCTCAGTACTGCTTATCTCCACCAGTTGCGTTTAACCACTTCCTGTCTCCATGCAATCATTCCAGTGTCAACTTCATGGTGCTTCTATGGACTGACCAATTCTGGACCATGACGGTGTCAGCATGGCAGTTTGTAGTCTCCACCATGTGACAAGGTGGCATCCCAGGAGCACAATTGGGAGACAGTTGTCACCCCATAACAGGAAGTGTCTGAACATACCTGAACCTTTATGGCAGGATCACTAGGCATTACTTTAATGAAAACCATTTTAAACCATGGTTATAAACCATTAAAAGTATATTTAAAATGAATGAACTTCTGAAATTAAATTGTTAAAGCTTATATGAAAGATTTAGATCTTCTATAATTATTTTTTATCACCCAGAAAGGATGACAGAGAGAATAAAATTGCCTGCATGGGGCCAAAAAGGAATATGGAAACTGGGAGACAGTCCAGTGTCGTAGTTGTTGAATCCGGTAACTGGAGAAGAACTTGGTATAAAGTCAATGTCCCATTGAGTTGTGTGCCATCTGATTTTAATCTGGACTATTACACTCTTCTGCTCTGTGTTCCTCTCATGCTGCTTGTGTGTGCAGCCTTCAGAATACTGCAGTGTACAGAGTGGAACTCCTACAGGACTCCATAGCTCCATGTAGTAGAGAAAACTTCTATGGGCCTTCATAGCTCTATGTAGTAGAGTGGACTCCTACGGCACTCCCTAGCTACATTTAGTATAGGGGACTCCTACAGGATTCCATAGCTCCAAATAGTAGAGGGGACTCCTAAGGAATTCCAGAGCTCCATGTAGTAGAGGGGATTCCTGTAGGACTCCAAAGCTCCATTTGTTAGGGGGAACTCCTACGAGACTCCATAGCTCCATTTAGCAGAGAGGACTCCTTATGGGATTCCATAGCTCCATGTAGTAGATGGGACTCCTACAAGACTCAGTTGCTCCATATATTAGAGGGGACTCCTATAGGATTCCATAGATTCAACGGGAATATAAAACGTGGCTGGGGGACACATTCAAAGCAAACGTAGAGGAGGAATTTTATATTATTATTATTATTATTATCTGTTTTATGAAAAAAATAATTTTTTATGTCACTTTAATAACTTAAGTAAACTTAAGTACGTATCCCTTAACTCCAAAATTTCTGTAACAATCGACGGCTAAGGCAATATTCTAATATTCCTTTAATAAATCAACCCCGCTGTGCAGGACATTTTTTATTGTTGGAATACAACGCAGTTTAAATAGCTCTTTAAAAAACATGATCTTTCCTGAGGGGGAAAAAATGTTTACTTTCTTGACGTAAGCTTGAATGGCGGTACAATTAATCTGTCAAAAAAGTTATCTGGAATGACTGATATCACCAAATACACAGAGTTTCATGGCAGTTCTCTGTGAACTTTGACCAAATGAATTTAAGTGTCTTTAAAAACTGTTAGCAATAATTTATTGGTTCATATTATTAATTATTTATGAATATGTAAGCAATTCTTGATATAAAAGGAAAGCTTTGTTTTAGTTTATTTTTGTGTTGGACTCAGACATATTAAATGGGTGCCTTTTCTTACCTAATCCAGAAGCTAATAAATGGAATTTAAATAAGAAAGAAGATAACATAATCTCAGCTTTTTGCTATACATTGAGCTTTTACTATAATCTAAAGTATGTAATAAATAGATTGCATAGATTGGGATTTTGCAGCTATTCAAACTACTAATTCATAAAAATCCAAAATGTATTGTCATGTAATTATTTGTGAGCACAACAACTTGGGTAAGAGTTTTTCATATTCCGACGCATTTCAATATCCTCTCTTCTTCTCCTTCTATCCTCTCTGGGAACAGAGAAGGCAGGGCTTTTTTTCAGTGGGAACGCGGGGGAACACCAAAAGTATTGGGACACCTGCCTTTACACGCTCATGAACTTTAATGGCATCCAAGTCTAGGTCTGTAGGGTTCAATATTGAGTCGGACCACCCGTTGCAGCTGCAACTCTTCTGGGAAGGCTGTCTACAAGGTTTAGGAGTGTGTCTATGGGAATGTTTGACCATTCTTTCAGAAGCACATTTGTGAGGTCAGACACTGATGTTGAACGAGAAGGCCTGGCTCGCAGTCTCCGCTCTAATTCATCCAAAGGTGTTCTGTTGGGTTGAGATCAGGACTCTGTGCAAGCCAGTCGAGTTCCTCCACCCCAAACTCGCTCATCCATATCTTTATGGTCATTGCTTTGTGCATTGGTCCAAATCATTTGGTGGAGGGGTGATTATGATGTGGGGTTGTTTTTCAAGGGTTTAGCTTGGCCCCTTAGTTCCAGTGAAGGGAACTCTTAAGGCATCAGCATACCAAGACATTTTGGACAATTTCATGCTCCCAACTTTGCGTGAACAGTTTGGAGGTGGCCCCTTCCTGTTCCAACATGACTGCACACCAGTGCACAAAGCAAGGTCCATAAAGGAATTGATGAGTGAGTTTGGGGTGGAGGAACTTGACTGGCCTGCACCTCAACCCAACAGAACATCTTTGGGATGAATTAGAGCGGAGACTGCGAGCCAGGCCTTCTCATCCAACATCAGTGCCTGACCTCACAAATGTGCTTCTGGAAGAATGGTCAAACATTCCCATAGACACACTCCTAAACCTTGTGGACAGCCTTCCCAGAAGAGCTGAAGTTGTTATAGCTGCAAAGTGTGGGCCAACTCAATATTGGACCCTACGGACTAAGACTGGGATGCCATTAACCACCCTGGCAGTTTGATTGTTTCAGATTTTTGCGTCTCAAAGCGGTACAATTAGGGTATCCATCTCAAGGATGATCAGAAGAAATGGACAGCACCTGAGTTAAATATATGAGTGTCACAGCAAAGGGTCTGAATACTTAGGACCATGTGATATTTCAGTTTTTCTTTTTTAATAAATCTGCAAAAATGTCAACAATTCTGTGTTTTTCTGTCAATATGGGGTGCTGTGTGTACATTAATGAGGAAAAAAATGAACTTAAATGATTTTAGCAAATGGCTGCAATATAACAAAGAGTGAAAAATTTAAGGGGGTCTGAATACTTTACGTCCCCACTGTATAGCCAAACTGGTAGTTTGGATATATATAGATCTTTTTGTGGCCCTCTGGGATTCTTTGGGGGGCCACAAAAGATATATACCATATTTATTGTTCCTCGGAGGGGACAGGGAGGGGGCAGGACAAGAGCCGTCAGATTGCATACAGGAGAATCTACTGTTTACTCGGCGGCCTCTATAATAGGAAGTCCCGTCTCCTGGGCTGGCATTGGATGACTGTTCTGTCTATCATAGGAGGCGGGACTTTGTATTAAAGAGGCTGCCGAGTAAACAGGAGATTCTCCTGTATGTAATCTGTTGGCGCTCGTCCCGCCCCCCTCCCTGTCCCCTCCGAATCTGCAGATGAGCATCGTTTAGGCTGCACTGATGGCAATGGTAAGGCTGCATTCAGAGGCTGCATTCATGGCAATGGTGAGTCTGCAGATGGGCACTGACCATTAAATTTTAAAAAAAGAACTGTTACGCAATATACGTTTTTTCCTGAAACTTCCCCCTTAAAGTGAAGGTGCGTGTTATATACCGATAAATGCGGTATATCCAAATAACATGCCTGAGCTCATCCTTATGCCCTGTACACACGGTCGGATTTTCCGACGGAAAATGTTAGATGGAAATTCCGATCGTGTGTAGGCTCCATCGGACATTTTCCATCGGAATTTCCGTCACACAAAATTTGAGAGCTGGTTCTCAAATTTTCCGTTAAAAAAAATCCATTGTCGTAAATTCCGATCGGGTGTACACAATTCCAACGCACAAAGTTCCACGCATGCTCGGAATCAAGCAGAAGAGCCGCACTGGCTATTGAACTTCATTTTTCTCGGCTCATCGTACGTGTTGCACGTCACCGCGTTCTCGACGTTCGGAATTTCCGATAAAATTTGTGTGAAGGTGTGTATGCAAGACAAGTTTGAGCCAACATCCGTCGGAAAAATTGATGGATTTTGTTGTCGGAATGTGCGATCGTGTGTACGGGGCATTAGACTTCACCACACACAGCCACAAAGGCAAGAGAATTCTTGTTGGGCAGTGTATTAGTTAATTTGCATTTTAATTTAACGGTTCAAAGAATGTCAGGCAAAATGGTCGGCCCTCACGCATGTTCACTAGACATGTGCGATTAGTTTCGTACGAATCGAAAATTCGTACAAATTTCCGGAAATTCGTACATTCGTGAGGATCCGAATTGAATTTCGGACCCGGATTACGAATTAATTTTAATACGAAACGGAACAGAACGAAACAAATTTATTGACGGTGCACATGTCTAATGCTCACTTCATCAAATCTGGCCCTCTTTTAAAAAAGTTTGGACACCCCTGCTCTAGTGTGATGTGCTTTTATCACCAATGTTATGTGTTCCCTTGGGTTCTTATGTACCTTCTCTGTTCCCATGAGGAAGAGTATCTCGAAACACGTCAAAACATGAGAACCTTTTACACAAGTTGTTGTTGCGATCATTATTTTAATACTCACTGTTGTTGTTCTTAATAACATTTTTGTTTTAATACGTTACAATTTGCTGTGAAAATTTTCATTTTTGGAATGCTTGTTTTCTAACAATTAATAGGTCCAAATTGATGGTCAATTTTGTCCGCAGTGACGAAAAAATTTGAAGGGGCATCATGGAAACGTTTTCTCAAACGAATGAATTTCTAATTGTATATGTAGTTTCATTCCGAAATCAAAAGTTAACCGCTTCAGGTCCACCCCATAGCAGTTTTGCTGCTACGGGACAGCACCTGTGTGCCAGATCACGCATATATATATATATACATATATATATATATATATATATATATATACGGCTTTTCTGGGTAGGGCACGTGCATGCGCGCCACCAGTGGCTTGCTCCCACTATGATCACACATAGTGGGAACCCAGCAGCTGGTACCACGGACCCCCCCAGACGATGTCTAAGGAGACGAAACGCATCGGGTAGGACTCCATCACCACCATTTTATTTACCAAAGCGCTGTTTTATCTGCTCAAATGTGAGTTTTTCCAATTTTTAAAATACATTCATTGTGTAATTTAGGGAATTACGCTATGTGGCCCTTTTTGTTCTTTCTTCTTTATCCATCTGGTATTCATGTTTAACGGGCCATCATCTTCATGAGATACATCAGTTTATGGACGGTCGTGGGTTCTTGGTGCAGCTCCCAGAGGATTCCATACTGGTAGTGGTTGTTATGTAGTGGTAGATGGGTCAAGCTTGTTTGACCCATTGAACGTAGGTTCTTTTGGGTTCAAACGTTCTGGTAAGCCTCCATATTGTTGGTGGTGGTGTCTACTCATTTCAAGTTTGCACCTGTCATGATTTTCACACAAAGTTACCTATGGGGCTTTTCACCTTATTATTTGATTGATTTATTCACTTGGACTTTTTTGTTTAAATGCTGATTTTTATTCACTGGGTTTATTATATTTTATATTTATATATATATATATATGTGTTTATACATGTATTTATTTATTAGCGCTACACTTTTTGTCTTGTATTTTTGGTACCGCGGACTCGATGTCCGCCCGCACCCGCTGATTGTTAAGTACACAGGCAGAACCGCGATCTGCCAATATAAACAAGGCAGATCGCCGTTCTGTCAGGAGGGAAGGCATGCCTTTCCCTAGTTAAAAACACCTCCCACAGTTTAGAGAAACACTGGCTAGGCACACATTTAACCCTTTGATCCCCGCTGATGTTAACCCCTTTCCCAGTCAATGCAATTAGTACAGTGACATACTTTTTAGCACTGATCACTGTAATAATGTCACTGGTCTCCAAAAAGTGTCCAAATTGTCGATCGCCGCCAGTACTAGTCAAAAATAAATAAATAAAGATAAATAAAAATATCCCATAGTTTGTAGACGATATAACTTTTGTGCAAACCAATCAATATACGCTTATTGGGATTTTTCTTACCAAAAATATGTAGCAGAATACAAATTGGCCTAAATTGATGAAGAAATTAGATTTTTCCAATTTTTTTTTATTGGATGTGTTTTATAGAAGAAAGTAAAAAATATCGTTTTTGTTTTTCTCAAAATTGTCGGTCTTTTTTTGTTTATAGCGCAAAAAATACAAAACCAGAGGTGATCAAATACCACCAAAAGAAAGCTCGATTTGTGGGTAAAAAAAGGACGTCAATTTTATTTGGGTACAGCGTCGCACGACCGCGCAATTGTCAGTTCAAGTTATTGCAGTGCCATTTTGCAAAAAAATTCCTGGTCAGGAAGAGGGGTAAATCTTTCGGAGGTTAAGTGGTTAAAGCAAAGGGCAGTTTTAAGTAATTTTGGACAACACTCATCAAGTTTCTGGTGGCATTATTAAATGTACTATCAAGGTTTTTTGGCAGAGTATCTACCAATGCTTGGCAGTTGTCACCAGAAAAGGAATAGAGGGAAAAGCTTCCAATAGGGACACCTGTTAAATAGGGAGTTTCCTTGTGCTTTGAAGAGAGTATCTCCCACTTCCTGTTGTGTCTCTGTTACAAGAAGTAAAGGGAAATCTCCCCAATGGAGCAAACACTGTAAAAAAGCCAACTGGAGTTCTTACCATTCGCCACCAAAGTCAAGTTTTGGTGTACAGTGGATCCAGTAGCTGAGTGGGTGTGGGGGATATCCTGGCCACACCGCAATTTTTAGGCAGTTTAAGGTGGTAATAAACCCAAAAGCAAACTTTTCTTATATTGTAGCTTAGCATTTTTTTTTAGCTGTGGTGGCTGCATTAGATTTCTTTATTAGACTTTTTTCTTTTATTTTCACCTTGTGATCTGGCCAGTAGATCTGTTGTTTTTCATCAGAACAAGCTGTCCCGCAGATGCAGTAGTTTGATGGTTGAGACAAACCATCCCTGACAGGGGTGCTTAAAATGATCAGCTTTAATGAATTTATGTAAAACCTTTATATCTACAACTCAGGATACATGTAGATGCATGGTAGTCCGCTCTTTTAGTTCCAGGGACCCTTTGAGATGGGGCCCTGTGGAACCGTTAAAAAAAAAATTTTGGAAGATAAAGGTGTTGCTCTATCAGTATAAGTTCAGAGAAGTCTTGTATTCAACAACTTGTGGCAATGCATTTTGGTGGCTAAAGGGATCCTTCATCACCAGGGCTTGAATAATGGAGGATTAAAATGTAGACCGGGCTGAGGGATCAATGAAACAAATGGTTGCTGAGGAGTGTCTATATTGCCTCGGGCTGCCAAACCCAAGCTGGATCAAGTGATACACACAGTCCCTGCAACTGTTTGTTTCACTGATCCCTCAGTCCAATCTAGATTTTCATCCCAAGTTATTCCAGCCCCGATGAAGGGGGAATTCCTTGAGCCCCCAAAACACATTTGCATATATGGTTAAACATAAAGAAAGCCTATTCTGGACTGGAGTGGCATTTTTATCTCTCTTACGTTGTTGGTCAGTGTACTTCGCCATTTTAATTGTTGGTCAGAATAGTTCCCAATTTACATAGGTGGTCATTGTAGTTCCCCATTACATTGGCTGTCAGTGTAATGCCCATTATGTTGGTAGTCGGTGTAGTGCTTCTTCCATTGGTGATCAGAGCAGTTCCCACTTACATTGGTGGTTAGTGGAGAAATCATCACTTTCATTAGTGGTCAGTTTAGTGCCCCTTACATTGCTGGTCAGTGTTGTTTCCAAATACATTGGTGCCCAGCGTAGTGACTCCTTAAATTGGTGGTCATTGTAGTATCAACTTATATTGGCGGCCAGTGTAACGTGCAATTACATTGGTGGCCAGTGTAGTGACTCCTTAAATTGGTGGTCATTGTAGTATCAACTTATATTGGTGGCCAGTGTTGCGTCCAATACAACTGGTCACTGTAATAACCAACTTATACTGGTGGTCAGTGTAGTGCTTTCTAATGCCCCGTGGACTTTGATCGGACATTCCGACAACAAAATCCATGGATTTATTCCGACGGATGTTGGCTCAAACTTGTCTTGCATACACACGGTCACACAAAGTTGTCGGAAAATCCAATCGTTCTAAACGTGGTGATGTAAAACACGTACGTCGGGACTATAAACGGAGCAGTGGCCAATAGCTTTCATCTCTTTATTTATTCTGAGCATGCGTGGCACTTTGTCCGTCGGATTTGTGTACACACGATCGGAATTTCCGACAACGGATTTTGTTGCTGGAAAATTTTATATCCTGCTCTCAAACTTTGTGTGTCGGAAAATCCGATGGAAAATGTCCGATGGAGCCCACACACGGTCGGAATTTCTGACAACACGCTCTGATCGGACATTTTCCATCGGAAAATCCGACCGTGTGTACGGGGCATTACAGTGGTGGTCACTGTGATACCAACTTTGATTGGTGATCAGTGTAGTGCAGTGGTGGCTGGTGCTCTATTTCTTTTTGTTGGGGGGGCGGCAAACAAAACCCCCCGCCCAGTCACTCGCAATCAGTACCCACTTATATTGGTAGTCAGTGTAGCACCCCTTTACATTAGTGGTCAGTGTAGTGACTGCTTACATTGGTGGAAAAAGCATGGGAGGGGAAGAGAAACAATTAGGGGCAACTGGGACTTTATATGAAGCATGCAGTCTCGGGGACAACCAACTAATAAGAATATAATCGCTTAAATATATATAGTAGGACCATAGTAAGTAAGATACAAATAATGAGTGATGATGGTCGTAAAACCCTTTAAGATCCCAAATACACCTACGCATGTATAAGGTACATAGTCTCAGGGATAACCAGACATCAATCGTATAAATATAAAAGTTTATTGAAACACAATAGGACCATGATTGATAAGGTAAAAGCAATACTAAATAGTGGTAGTATAACCCACAATTTCATCTATATATTGTTTATTCAAATGCTTACATTGGTGGTCAGTGCAGTACCTTTTTTTGGTAGTCAGTGTAGTGCTTTCTTACATTGGTGGTCAGTATAGCACCCCTTTACATTGGTGGCCAGTGTAGTGCCCACTTATATCAGTGTGGTGTCCAAATACATTGTAGGTTAGTGTAGTGCTTCCATACATTGGTAGTCAGTGTAGTGCTCCTTTAAAACGGTGGTCAGTAGAGAAAGCCCCCCCCTTACATTGACAGTCAGTGTAGAAAGACCCCCATCCATTTGTTGTCACTGGAAAATTGACTGCATACAATAGTATTAATGGAGGCATCCCCAGCTCAAGGACCCCACAGAAGTCTCTGGAGGAATCCTGTGGTTCCACGGAACCCTAGTTGAGAAAGGTTGCTTTAGATCAGGGGTAGGCAACCTTCAAGAGGTGGAGATTACATAGTAGGTGAGGTTGAAAAAAGACACACGTCCATCAAGTCCAACCTATGTATGTGATTATGTGTCAGTATTACCTTACATATCCCTGTATGTTGCGGTCATTCAGGTGATTATCTAATAGTTTCTTGAAGCTATCAATGCTCCCCGCTGAGACCACCGCCTGTGGAAGGGAATTCCACATCCTTACCGCTCTTACAGTAAAGAACCCTCTACGTAGTTTAAGGTTAAACCTCTTTTCTTCTAATTGTAATGAGTGGCCCCGAGTCTTATTAAACTCTCTTCTGCGAAAAAGTTATCCCTATTGTGGGGTCACCAGTACAGTATTTGTAAATTGAAATCATATCCCCTCTCAAGCGTCTCTTCTCCAGAGAGAATAAGTTCAACGTTCGCAACCTTGCCTCATAACTAAGATCCTCCAGACCCTTTATTAGCTTTGTTGCCCTTCTTTGTACTCGCTCCATTTCCAGTACATCCTTCCTGAGGACTGGTGCCCAGAACTTGACAGCATACTCCAGGTGTGGCCGGACCAGAGTCTTGTAGAGCGGGAGAATTATCGTTTTATCTCTGGAGTTGATCCCCCTTTTAATACATGCCAATATTCTGTTTGCCTTATTAGCAGCAGCTTGGCATTGCATGCCATTGCTGAGCCTATCATATACTAGGACCCCCAGGTCCTTTTCCATCCTAGATTCCCCCAGAGGTTCTCCCCCCAGTGTATAGATTGCATTCATATTTTTGCCACCCAAATGCATTATTTTACATTTTTCTACATTGAACCTCATTTGCCATGTAGTCGCCCACCCCATTAATTTGTTCAGGTCTTTTTGCATGGTTTCCACATCCTGCGGAGAAGTTATTGCCCTGCTTAACTTAGTATCGTCAGCAAATACAGAGATTGAACTGTTTATCCCATCCTCCAGATCGTTTATAAACAAATTAAATAGGATTGGTCCCAGCACAGAACCCTGGGGAACCCCACTACCCACCCCTGACCATTCTGAGTACTCCCCATTTATCACCACCCTCTGAACACGCCCTTGTAGCCAGTTTTCAATCCAGGTACTCACCCTATGGTCCATGCCAACGGACCTTATTTTGTACAGTAAACGTTTATGGGGAACTGTGTCAAATGCTTTTGCAAAATCCAGATACACCACGTCTACGGGCCTTCCTTTATCTAGATGGCAACTCACCTCCTCATAGAAGGTTAATAGATTGGTTTGGCAAGAACGATTCTTCATGAATCCATGCTGATTACTGCTAATGATATCGTTCTTATTACTAAAATCTTGTATATAGTCCCTTATCATCCCCTCCAAGATTTTACATACTATTGATGTTAGGCTAACTGGTCTGTAATTCCCAGGGATGTTTTTTGGGCCCTTTTTAAATATTGGTGCTACATTGGCTTTTCTCCAATCAGCTGGTACCATTCCAGTCAGTAGACTATCTGTAAAAATTAGGAACAACGGTCTGGCAATCACCTGACTGAGTTCCCTAAGTACCCTCGGATGCAAGCCATCTGGTCCCGGTGATTTATTAATGTTAAGTTTCTCAAGTCTAATTTTAATTCCGTCCTCTGTTAACCATGGAGGTGCTTCCTGTGTTGTGTCATGAGGATAAATAGTTTTGGTTACTGAAGCCCCCCGATTCACTCGTGAAGACTGAGGAGAAGAATAAATTCAATACCTTTGCCATCTCCCCATCCTTTGTAACCAGATCTACCTGAACAACATGGGAAAAGTCAAAGATCACCAGGCACAGCGTCACAATCATGTGTTATGCACGGCAATCATGGGTTTAAATCAAGTGGTGAGGAAGCAACATATCACCTCCTTGCTACGTGTCAAACACACTCAGATCGCTGTTTAGAGGAGCAGCTGTGCCTGCTGCACTTGTGAATGAGCCCTTAGTTGCATTCCGCAGCGGCACTCATAGAGCTCGTTCACAAGTAAAACCCTGCAGGTGAATTGCAGTTTTACCACCCCAATCCCTACCCCCTTTAGCTGCTAAGGCAGCGGCCAAAGGTGTACATTTGCTGTGGAATTAAGCCCCTTGTTGCTTTTGGTGCATTCTACCGCCTGCCAATCAGGACCCATTCAAGTAAATGGAGCCACTCCGCATGGGACAGGAGCCAGCACTACAGAAAAGGCATCGGCTTATGCGGATCTTGCTCCTTACTACAGCTCCAACTTTACAGTCCTTCTGCATTGCACTCTGTTTGATGCTCTGGGATGGTGGGTCAGCAAGCCAAGACCACGATCTACCAGACACCTATCCACGATCTACAGGTTGCTGACCCCCGCTTTAGATCATTTCTTGGTTGATATAAACAGTTGAAATCCAATCCATGATGTACATGTGCCCTCCTGTAACTGTGCTTTCTGGCATATATATGTATTGTGTCATTTGTGGAAAGACTAGAGAAACAGAAAAAATATAAATTGATGGAATGCATTCATTTGTTCATCATTTTGCCTTGAAAACCATTTAAAATTGGTTGGACAGTCTGAACTTTGTCGTGCATGTGGCCAGTATTAATGTGCAAAACATGGCACCTCACTGGCTACATAAACACAAAGTAGGATATATTTGAGGTCTTTCTGGAGTAGAAACGTTGCTTTTTGAAATAAGGAGGAACCATGTGACATGATTTGAAGATCTCCTATGAGTATCAATGGGAAGGATCCCACTAGACCCATCTAGTGAAGCCCAAAACATGCTGAGAACTTGTGCCTCCTGGTTGACCTCAGGGCTGTCTTAATACTTGAGCACTGCCCAGGGGCCCCATGATAATCTTGCATTACATCATACTTGCATACTGTGTCGGATTTGCTGGGATAGTAACGCTTTTTACTAAGCTTACCCACGCTGGCCATATCCTGTACTGTGCTCTCCTGATCACCTCCCGTAGTGTGCACTTTGTGTTGTTTAGTCAATGATTTATGGCATGTTTTCTTATGGTTTCAAAAATGATTTTTCGAAAAGTGCTAATAAATATACACTATATTACCAAACGTTTTGGGACACCTGTCTTTACACGCAAATGAACCTTAATGGCATCCCGGTCTTAGTCTGTAGGGATCAATATTGCGTTGGCCCACCCTTTGCAGCTATAAGAGCTTCAATTCTTCTGGGAAGGCTGTCCACAAGGTTTAGGAGGGGATGGCCCCTTCCTGTTCCAACGTGACTGAGCACCGATGCATGAAGCAAGGTCCATAAAGACATGGATGAGCGAGTTTAGGGTGGAGGAACTTGACTGTCTTGCACAGTCCTGAACCCGATAGAACAGCTTTGGGATTTAGAGCAGAGACTGCGAGCCAGGCCTTCTTGTCAGAATGGTCAAACATTTCCATAGACACACTCCTAAACCTTGTGGACAGCCTTCCCTGAAGAGTTGAAGCTGTTATAGCTGCAAAGGGTGGGCCAACTCAATATTGAACCCTACAGACTAAGACTGGGATGCCATTAAAGTTCATGTGCGTGTAAAGGCAGGCGTCACAATACTTTTGATAATATAGGGGGTTATTTACGAAAGTCAAATCCACTTTGCACTACAAGTGCACTTGGAAGTTCAATCGCTGTACATCTAAGGGGGACATGCAATAAAAAACAGCATTTTAGCTTGCACATGATTGAATGATAAAATCAGCAGAGCTTCCCCTCATTTTAAATCTTCCCCTCAGATTTACAGTGATTGCATTTCCAAGTGCACTTGTAGTGCAAAGTGGATTTGCCTTTCGTAAATAACCCCCATAGTGTATGTTTAATTCTATCAACTATTTATACTTTAATTCTTGAGAGTATTTGCATAAATTGGGGCAAGCTGGTAGAGGCCCAAGTGCATTACTACACACTGGCATTAAAAGTAGGTGTTTGAGAGGTGTTGAAAATGCCCCCCAAACACCTATGCACAAGATACAATAGACAGCACATAGGAGGTTATTTATGAAAGGCAAATCCACTTTGCACTACAAGTGCACTTTCAAGTGCAGTCACTGTAAATCTGAGGGGGACATGCAAGGAAAATAAAAAACAGAATTTTTGCTTGCACATGATTGGATGATAAAATCAGCAGAGCTTCCCCTCAGATCTACAGCGACTGCACTTTCAAGTGCACTTGCAGTGCAGAGGGGATTTCCCTTTAGTAAATCAACCCCATAGTGTTGTTCACACTAAGCCTAATGCCGCGTACACACAAGCGGACTGTCTGGCAGAAAAGGTCCGACGGAACGAATCCGGCGGACATTACGATCGTGTGTGGGCTTCATCGGACCTTTTCTGTTGAAAATTCAGACGGACCTTAGAAATAGAACGTTTCAAATCTTTCCGACGGACTGGAGTCCGATCGAAAAATCCGTTCGTCTGTATACTAGTTTGATGGGAAAAAACGACGCAGGGGCAGCTATTGGCTACTGGCTATCAACTTCCTTATTCTAGTCCCTTTGTACGTCATCACGTTCAAAACTAACGGATTTTCGAATGGACTTCAGTCCGTTTGTGTGTGGGCAAGTCTGTTCGTTCGAAAGTCCGTCGGAAAGACCGTCGGACCTTTGATGCAGAAAAGTCCGCTCGTGTGTACGCGGCATTAGCGTCGCTTCAAAATTGAAGCCTCATGTCAAGTCAGGAGGCATTTGAAGCCTTTCAACGCCTCCCATTCAAGTCTATGGTAACGCCTCACAAATGCTCTGGCAGGCAGTTGCTGAGCATTGATTCGTTCGTTTACTGTAATGGAATAGGCATTTGTGGAGCAGTTTTAAAGCACCCGAATGCTCAAACGCTTCAAAACTGCCCATGGGGAATTTGAGGAGCATTTTTAACTCGTCATTAACGCTTGTAAAATGCCAGTCTAAAGCCCATACTAAAGCTTATTAACCACTTGGGGTCCGGGCCATAGCCGAATGACGGCTACAGCGCAGACCTCAATCTCCGGGAGGCCGTCATAGGACGTCCTCACCTGTGTGCGCGCACCCTGCTGGGGGCGCGGTGTGCGCGCTGTGATCACCGAGTCTCGGATGATCACAGTTCCCGGCCCCTTACCATGTGATCAGCTGTCAGCCAATGACAGCTGATCACATGATGTAAACAAAACCTCGGTGATCAGTTTCGTTTTCTCCTCACGCTGACAGCGTGAGGAGGAGAAAGAAACCGATCACCGGCTCATGTCAAAGGGACATCGGTCCCGAAGAGGTAGGAGGCACAGATGCCTCATCTGTGCCTCCAAGTGCCATCTGTCATTGCCACCTGCCAGTGCCCACAAGTGCCACCTATCAATGCCCACAATTGCCTATCAATGCCCACCAGTGGTGCCAATCAGTGCCACCTAGCAGTGCTGCCAATCAGTGCCCATCACTGCCACCTATCGGTGCCCATCAGTGCCGCCTCATCAGCGTACATCAACGAAGGAGAAAAATTACCTGTTTGCAAAATTTTATAACAAAATATAAAAAAAAAAAAATTTGTTTTTTTTAAATTCTGTCTTTTTCAATTTTTTTAACAAAAACTAAAAACCGCAGAGGTGATCAAATACCATCAAAAGAAAGCTCTATTTGTGGGGAAAAAAAGAATAAAAATTTCATTTGGGTACCGTGTTGTATGACCGCGCAATTGTCATTCAAAGTGCGACAGCGCTAAAAGCTGAAAATTGGTCTGGACAGGAGGGGGGGGGGGGGGTTTAAGTGCCCGGTAAGCAAGTGGTTAAACACGAGTCTAACGCCCATACTAATGCTATAGGAGCGTTTGTGAAGCATTAGAAATTTAGTCAAGTGTGAACAAGTCCTAAGACAGCTCTGGCTGGCCTGGGAACATCTCAGAAATGATTTGGAACATCCTGCGTCCTTGACCAGACAGGTGATTTGTTCAAATTCCCCATAGTAAGAGAAATTTACAAGAAAACATCAAAACCACTAAGGTAAGAGGTGAGGTGATGACACATAGATCATACTTATAATAAAATATCTCTGTGAAAAATCCAGAAGCTTAGAAAATGGAATTTTGCTAACAAACTCAGGTCACGTCATTAACAATGGTAGAAGTCAAACATACGCAAATTCCAAAGGTTGCGTTAATTCCTCACTAGGACGTTAGGCTTTAAAGGGCAAGCCACAAAGACACTACAATCTTACGGAACAAAGGATTACAGCTGTGTAATCAATTCTCCTTGGCGGTGCTGCCACATACGTTTTGTTATCCTTTACGTGAAAGCTAGCACTTTAATCGCAAAAGAGAGGAGTGTTTTTCAAAACAACCTCCTACAGAATTGCAGTTTCCATACTACCCAGCGTTGAAAAAAAAAAAATGCTGATCCGGTCAAGTCTTTACTGCCAACGACGTGGTGCAGACATAAAAACACCTTTAGGCCTGGTTCGTACCTCAGCATTTTTTAATGCATTTTTAGTTTTGCAGAAACACACTACAGTCCGTTTAACATGGTTTCCTATGGATGTAGCTCACATCTGTGCATTTTATGGAAGGGGCCTGGGACTTTTTCCTGGTTTTTGGTTCCATAGACTTTAATGGATCAAAAATGTGTGTTGAAAAACACAAAATGCACCTGGAATATGCAAGCTGCAACCTGCAAAAAAGTGTGAACCAGGCCTTAAGTCTATTCATTCAGTACAAACTGTTAAAATTTAAAGCACAATGTTACTCTCTTTTTTTGTGCGCTGTTCATCTGGGTCCTCCTCTCCCCCATTCAAAAAATTGCTTTTTTTTTTAAAAAGGAGGGGCCTTTTTGTCAGCGGTGCATAGCCTGCATTTTTACCTAGACCAGAATGACATCCTCTCTCTGCCCAAAACCTCCTGGGATGCTCATGCCATGGATTCCATCACATGTATAATCCACTATGCATCAGGTGTATAATCTAACACTAGAACCGTAAAGCGACAGACTGCCTCCTGATAAAGACGATCAAGGAATAACACATAGGCATCCATTGTAGCCAATCAGCTCCTAACTGCAGCTTGTTCAATTAAGCTTTGACAATAAAACCTGGAGGCTGATTGGTTTCTATGCAGAGCAACACTAAATTTTGCACTCTCCAGTTTTAGTAAATCAGCCCCATATTGTCTAAAGACAAAAAAAAAATGTGTATTCTTATTTGAATCTTGGTGTGCTTTGTGCATTTTCTCCAGATCCGTGCAGCAATTCCATGTCAAACTTTTACCTCTGTGCAGGAGCTTCCTGTAATAAAGACCGGTCACTGCAGATCTTTTTCCCTGTGCGAAGTGACTGGTCTTGTCTCCGCCCCCTTCTGTGTTTTTTTACAGGCAGCCTATAGTGGGTGGGGCCTGCTGGGTTCTTCCCACAGCTCTGCTTCCCTGCAAAGGCTATGTACAGCCAAGTGATAAAGTCACCACTATGTTTAAAAGGTAATATCTCGGTTTGTAAAAGCATTTGGTGCACAAAAATTGGATTTAAAACTATTACCAAAAGTATTGCGACACCTGCCTTTACACACATGAACTTTAATGGTGTCTTAGTCCGTAGGGCACAATATTGAGTTGGCCCACCCATAGCAGCTATAACTCCTTCAACTCTTTTGCAAAGGCTGTCCACAAGGTTTAGGAGTGTATCTATGGGAATGTTTGACAATTCTTCCAGAAGAGCATTTGTGAGGTCAGACACTGATATGGACAAAAAGGCCTGGCTCACAGACTCCACTCCAATTCATCCCAAAGGTGTTCTATCGGGTTGAGGTCAGGACTCTGCGCAGACTAGTCAAGTTCCCCCACCTCAAACTCACCTCATCCATGTCTTTATGGACCTTGCTTTGTGCCCTGGTGCGCAGTCATGTTGGAACAGGAAGGGGCCATCCCAAAACTGTTCTCACAAGGTTGGGAGCATGAAATTGTCTTGTATGCTGACGCCTTAGAAATTCCCTTCACTGGAACTAAGAGGCCAAGCCCAACCCTTGAATACAATCCCACACCATAATCCCCCCTCCACCAAATGATTAGGACTAGTACACAAAGCAAGGTCCATAAAGACATGGATAAGCAAGTGTGAGGTGAAGGAACTTTACTGACCTGCGTCCTGACCTCAACCTGATCGAATACCTTTGGGATGAATTAGAGCAGAGACTGAGAGCCAGGCCTTCTCATCCAACATCAGTGCCTGACCTCACAAAATGAGCTTCTGGGAGAACGGTCAAACATTCCCATAGACACACTCCTAAACCTTGTGGACAGCCTTCTCAGAAGAGTTGAAGCTGTTATAGCTGCAAAGGGTGGGCCAACTCAATATTGAACCCTACGGACTAAGACTGGGATGCCATTAAAGTTCATAAGCGTGTAAAGGCAGGCATCCCAATACTTTTGGTAATATAGTGTAAATTCTTTGTGGCTGAGGAGGAATATAGCTAAATAAAAAAAAAAAAAAAAAAGGAAGGAGGATTTAGATAACTGGCAAGTATATCAATATTGAACAGTAAGAGGAACGTGTAATTCTGGACGAGTGTAAACAGTTGGCACTTCCACCCTCTGTACAAATATTAGTAATATCTGCAAGTTAGTAAAGGCTGTCCTGTACATAGGCCACTGCCAACTGATCCCTCTACTCCAAGTGTTAGGCCTGGTTCACACTTATGCGTTTAGTGCTTTTTGGAGAAACGCATTACAGTCCAGACCATTTACCATGGTTTCATAGGAGACGTTCACATCTAAGCTTTTTTCAGCTGCTGTATTTTTGAAAAGGGTCAGGGACTTAAAAAAAAAAAAAAAAAAAAAAAAAAAACACCCTTAAAAAAACAGTGGGGTTGATTTACTAAAAAGGGAAATCCACTCTGCACTGCAAGTGCACATGTAAGTGCAGTCGCTGTAGATCTGAAGGGAAGCTCTGCTGATTTTATCTTCTAATCATGTGCAAGCAAAAATGCTGGTTTTTTTAGTTTCCTTCTTTGCATGTCCCCCTCAGAGCTACAGCGACTGCACTTGTAGTGCAAAGTGGATTTGCCTTTAGTAAATAAAAAAAAAAACCAAACTCCAAAACACACCAAAAATGTGAGGGCAAAAAAAACAAAAAACAAAAAAAAAAAAAAAAAAACACACACCACACACACACAGCTTGTGCATAAATGCCAAACACTCTGCAAAGGGCACTGCAGAAACAGATCAAAAGCAAACTGCATTAGGTGTGAACCGTGCAACTACATGATGCACTTAAATTTTAGATCAATGTTGGACATTACCGTCAGTGCAAAAAAGTCTTTGGAGCACTCCATAAGGCTCGGTTCATACCTATGCAGTTTGCCTTTGGTAGTTTCTGCAGTACTTTTTTTATAGGTGTTTTAACCTTGATTTGCAATTTTTTTTTATGGCCAAAATCGTTGGGGGGGGGGGTTTGAGGAAAAAAAAAAAAATTACGTCTGTGCACATGCATCATTTTACACAAGTGGTGGCAGATAGCTGCGTAAAGCAGACTTCACCCATTTGAGAATTGAAATGCCACACCACTGCCAAGAGGTTCCAGATACAACTTTATTCCATTAAAAGTCAGGGGTACAATCAAGCCTGTACTTGTATTTCACACTGGAGAAAAATACCATTGTAGGTCCACTTCTGGTTTGTTGCCAGTGAAGCCCTGATGAAGGGGGCGCTTGGAGCCTCGAAACACACCGGCTACTTTTTTGGATTGTACCCCTGACTTTTAATGGAATAAAGTTGCGTCTGTACCCCTTAGTAGTGGAGCGGTGCTTCAATTTTAATTCTCATTACACTACAAGCCAAGGAGACTGGAGATCTTCTGGGGTGTAGAAGCCGTTGCCTGGTCTGACGAGTCTCGATTTCAGCTGCAACATTCAGATGGTAGGGTCAGAATTTGGCGTAAACATAAAAGCATGGATTCAGCCTGCCTTTAGAGCAACAGTTTAGGCTGGTGGTGGTGTAATGGTGGGGATATTTTCTTGGCACACTTTTGGTCCCTTAGTTTCAATTTAAACACCACGGCCTACTTGAATATTGTTGCTGACCATGACCATCCATCCCATAACTACACCGTACCCATCTTCTGATGGCTCCTTCCAGCAGGAGAATGCACCATGACACAAAGCGCAAATCTCACCACTGGTTTCTTGAACATGACAATGAGGTCACTGTACTAAAATGGCCTCCACAGTCGGCCAGATCTCATCCAATAGAACACCTCTGGGATGTGGCGATTCGCATCATGGATGTGCAGCCAACAAGTCTGCAGCAACTGCGTGATGCCATCATGTCACAATGGACCAAAATCTGAAGAACGTTTACAACACCTTGTTGAATCTATGCCACGAAGAATTACAGTGCATCCGGAAGAGTATTCACAGCGCTTTTTTCCATTTTGTTATGTTACATCCTTATTCCAAAATTGATTACATTAATTTCTCAAAATTCTAAACAATGACAAGAGTAAAAGTATTTACAGTCTTTGCTTAATACTTTGTTGAAGCGCCTTTGGCACAAATTACAGCCTCAAGTCTTTGAGTATGCTGCTACAAGCTGGGCACACCTGTTTTGGGGCAGTTTCTCCCATTCTTCTTTGCAGGACCTCTCAATCTCCATCAGGTTGGATGGGGAGTGTCTGCACAGCCATTTTCAGATCTCTCCAGAGATGTTCAATCGGGTTTAAGTCTGGGCCACTCAAGGACATTCAGAGTTGTCCCGTAGCCACTCTTATTTTGGCTGTATACTTAGTGTTATTGACCTGTTGGAAGGTGAACCTTCAGCCCAGTCTGAGGTCCAGAGCAAGTTTTCATCAAGGATGTCTCTGTACATTGCTGCATGCATCTTTCCCTTGATCATGACAAGTCTCCCAGTGCCTGCCACTGAAAAACATCCCCACAGCATGATGCTGCCACCATGCTTCACTGTAGGGATGGTACTGGCCAGGTGATGAGCAAAGCCTGGTTTCCTCCAGACATGACGCTTGCCATTCAGGCCAAAGCATTCTTTATTTCATCAGACCAGAGAATTTTGTTTCTCGTGGTCCGAGAGTCCTTCAGGTGCCTTTTGGCAAACACCAGGTGGGCTGTTATGTGCCTTTTACCAAGGAGTGGCTTCTGCCTGGCCACTCAACCACATAGGCCCGATTAGTGGAGTGCTGCAGAGATGGTTGTTCTTCTGGAAGGTTCTCCTCTCTCCACAGAGAAATGCTGGAGCTCTGTCAGAGTGACCATCAGGATCCTAGTCACCTCCCTGACTAAGGCCCTTCTCCCCCGATCGCTCAGTTTGGCCAGGCAGCCCACTCTAGGAAAGAGTCTTGGTGGTTCCAAACTTCTTCCATTTATGGATGATGGAGGCCATTGTGCTCATTTGGCCCTTCAAGGCTGCAGAAATTTTTCTGTACCCTTCCCCAGACCCACCATAATCCTGTCGGAGATCTACAAACAATTCTTTGAACTTCATGGCATAGTTTGTGCTCTAACATGCACTATTAACTGTGGGACCTTATATGGACAGGTGTGTAACTTTCCAAATCATGTCCAATCAACTGAATTTACCACAGGTGGATGCCAAGTTGTAGAAACATAAAGGATGATCAGTGGAAACGAGATGCACCTGAGCTCAATTTTGAGTGTCATGGCAAAGGCTGTGAATACTTCTGTATATGGGATTTTTATTTTTAATTTAATTTAAAAATTTGCAAAGACTTCAAAACAAACCTCTTTCATGTTGTCATGGGTATGGTTTGTAGAAAAATAATGAATTTAATGCATTTTGAGATAAGACTGTAACATAACAAAATGTGGAAAAAGTGAAGCGCTGGGTATAGTTTCCAGATGCACTGTAAGGCAGTTCTGAAGGCAAAAGGGGGTCAAACCTGGTACTAGAAAGGTGTACCTAATAAAGCGGCCAGTACACACAGGAATTAAGTAGCTGATGCTTTTGGGTTGATTTACTAAGAGTACAGCATGTTCACTCAAAGTGAATTCTTGCTTAGTGACTGAATTTACGGTGCGATGAGGTTAATCATCCAATCATGTGTAAGCAATAAGTCAACTTTTTTTCTCTTCTTCACTTGTGCATGATGGGGTTATCCTCACAAGGTGATTTTTCTATCTCATTCACCAAGAAAATGGAAAGTTCACTTTAAAAATTCAGGGTCAGTCTATGGTCCACACCTTGACTACAGAATACGGTGTAAGGTGTAAGTTGTATCACATGAACAGTAGCTGTCACCATTTCAGAGGCGTGTGCGCAATTGAGTTTTGACATTTGGTATGCATTTACTTATCTTTTATATTTTACCAAAAGATTGGGCATTTGGTTGTGTGAAATAAAATTTTAGTGTATTTTTCCTAAACTTGCATTTGGAAAATAGCTGCACAAATCTTGTGAACTATAAACAATTGCAACAGCCACCATTATATTCTCCATGGTCTCTGTTTAGAAAATATATGTCTGGGGGTTCCAAGTAATTTTCCAGCAAGGAATGCCGATGTTAACGTGTGAAAAATTTAAAAAAAATTGCAAGTGGTTAATCTGTATACACAGTCTACCATATCAAACCATATAACCTTCACACAATCAAGCACACAATTAACAACGCACTTTAAAAGTAAAGAAATCTGTATTAAGCTATATAGCAAAATATATGGTTAAACATTTTTTTTTCTTCACAAAATATTAGAAAAACCTCTCATTAGAAACATTGTCAAAAATCTGCAAACAAATGGAAATTCAACAGGACCTTAAAGTCTCAGAAATGGAACTTTCTAATAGAAACAGATCTTGTGTATGCTGTACACAGGCAAAGCATCTTGCTCCATCCCCTGGTTTTCAAAGACACTTGCTCCCTGTAAGACTGCTTGGAGCATTATTGCTGTACGGTCCCACATGGCACCAACGCCATCTGAAATCCTGGATAGCAATGGACGGATTCACAGATTAACAAGAATAAATAACTGCACCAACTGGCTGGCAATTACCCCACAGAACTGGTAGAGCATTTGCTGGTGACACAAGAACAGGAAATGCGGGATTGCAGGGTATGGTCGATTAATACCACAATATAATTTTAAGGTACAGCCATGGGGTCCACATCAATCCCTTGGTCTTCTCACAGGCTGCTAAAGACTTCTTTCCGTTTGTTCCAGTCCATGGTGGGTGCCTTTTTCTGTGATCGCTTCTGGTGGGCTCGCTCCTTGGCTGCTGCCAGGGACAAATTAAGATCAAGTGTTTCAATGCTTGGGATGGGGTTCGAGGCAGGAGCTGGGATGGGATCCTGAACATCCTAAAACCAGAAATTATTCAAATTTAGAACAAAGTGTAACAAGGAATTAATAATAATAATCAACAAACTACAAAAGTCCACAGCACTCAGTCCCATTAGCCATCAAAATTAGAACAAATTTCAAACCCAACTCCAGGCAAATGTCTGCAACCTCCCCACACTGCTTTTAGTCACTGTGCTCTTTCGCTTCAGTGGTCCGAGCTTCAAAAGGAACCTCATTACTGTGCCCTGAATGGCTAGCACATGTGCACTAAAGCACAACTGACCATCTTGTTGTGTCGCTTCTCCCATACCCAGTTCTGCTTTACAGTAAACTGCCAGTCTGAGCTCTGCAAGGAGCTGATACCAGGGCACATGCAGGTACTTGCACTGCTGGCATTTGAAGAAAAAAAAACAAAAACCACACACCACATACAATCAATTCTGAGTTGCATTTGTGTCCCCCCCCCCGCCCCGCCTGGAGTATAGATTTAAGTTATATTGTGGTTTTCAACATAATTACTTATCAGTGGCTATTTACTATGGAGTATACAAATATACCTTCTGCGCCTGTTGTATAGGCGAGTTTTCTACCGGTGCTGGCTCTGGATTAAATAGAAGCGAGTCCCGGGGACTATCATTCTCCTGGTGCTCCACCTTGTTCTCCTGTCAAGCACAAGACAATATAAAGTAATCTATAAAGCACAATATTTACAGCAAACAAAACAGGCCATTAGGAGACATTACCTTTTCTAGACTCCCATTGACCACTTTTTCTGGCAGAGGACCTTGAAGAAAAAAGAAAAAAAAAAAATTATATTATACTAACAGCATACACACATCTACATTCTGATTGTAATGCAAGTATGTTATAATGTTTAGAATCAGGAGCAACAAAACTATAAAGCCAGCTATATATTAAGTCATTTCTCATTCAACCAGCAGGTTTAAATGGTGGGGGGGAAAAAAAAAAAAAAAAAAAAAACAGATTCTCCCATCCACATCAATATCGATCCCACCATGTTATTGTATTATGACAGGGTGGACACTTCCGCCATCAGAATACACTGATCAGTGCTGTCAGCTACATCGGGACCAATTGTCCAGGAAAAATCCAGCAGGCTGGTTGTAGAGGATTTAAAGCACCTGTGCAAGATAAAGGAAAACCTGCAAACATGGCCTGTTGGGGGTACTTGAGGACAGAGTTGAGAACCACTGTGTTAAAGGTACAGGGAATTGCATAACAAGCAGGGAAGACATTCATTGACTGTTAGGGTTTTTAAATGCTGTATTGAAATCTGTAAAGTGGTTACTATGGCTCCAGAGGGTACCTATAAGCAAGGGGTATTTCTGTACCTTTTAGGGAGTATTGTTTAGAAAAATTCTTCAAATACCTCATCTATCCATACACATGGTTATTGGTAATTAATGTACATATGTAAAATAGTCATTACTTTTGGACAACCTAAACCAATTATGGGGCAATTCCTGACAATTGCCTTCATAAGGTGTATAGGAGACTGCCACTGGAACATGACAGGTGGATTTTGGTTGGATGGAAGCAACTCCCAAAAACACACACTTTCCATTCCAGAATATTTGACAAATCAGTCCCAGACACTAGGACCCTGCTGTACATCAAGAACTTTAAAATCAACCCATGAACTGTAACCGGTAAAAACTGAAAGCATCACAGTAGAAAAACCAAGTCACAGTATAGCAGTGTTGCGTACATAAAACTGATCCTGTTAAGTGAAGTAGGAGAGCCTTTAGCCTGAAAAGAATTAGCAAGAGGATTACTGTCGGTCCCTATAGCAACCCGGAAAGCAGCAAAATAAACGTACGGTCACCCCCTCCCCCCCTTTCTAACGCTAGAACTACAAAATTATGAAACCATACCGCTAGATCTTTCATACCAAAGCATTGAAGATTTGAAATTATGTTCACTAGATGACCATTAAGGAGACAAGATAGATAGCCAGACGGTGAACTTTACAATTGGAAGCCTATCTAGACAAAGCTTAGAGTTGCCATGTGAACAAAAGCAAAGTATTTAGCATCCGTTTACCACCCAGTATTCACATCCCTGGGGAGAGTCCAAAATCATGAAAAAAGGAGTAGACCTGCACCCTTTCAGACCTGGTTTCAGGGACACTCTTCAGAGGAGGTTGAAAGTAATTGAGCAAAGGTCATCAATACAAGGTCTAAAAACAGCCAAACAAGTTTGGATAAAGGTTGTGTATTTTTTTACAAGAAAAGGTTTATTCAAATCTTTACATTACAAGTGATGAACAGGCATAGTCGGTAACATTTACATTACAATAGGGATTACCACAGAGCAATTCGCTGATATCCCAGGAGGAGAAAGGGGTGCGAGACACCTAAAATACAGTAGGATGGTCCTCAGACAGGTGTATTATACTATATGGATACAGGAAGGTTCAGAGTAATCGAATATGGATATTTCCAAATTAGGCAGAGGTTTTCCTTTTCCTTTTAACACAGGAACCCCTGAAATAACTTATCAGGCTCAGGGAACCCCTGGTATATCCACAACCCGTGATACATTAGTGTGATTGTCAATGGGGAGAATGCTCCTCACTTGTGGTCACTGGGAAAAATTACCCCCTCACAGATATCTAAAAAGGTCGGTGGTGTCAGCTGTAACTTCTGAGGCAGAAATTGTTCAAGGAAACCCTAGCAACCTCTGAAGGAACCCGGCTCAGAAACCCTGTGCTATAGAGCTGAGGCAGCATCTGCAAGGACTACAGCTTATTCTTCAGGTCCCAATTCCCCCCACCTGCCGCAACCAGAGGCCTATCCTTTCCTTATAAAGTGATCATTTTATGTTAGGTAATAAGGGGGGGAGCAGACATAGGCAGATGCTAGAGTAGATTGCATCTGCAAGGACTCCCACATCTTGTTCTTTAGGTTCCAGCACACCTACCAGGCACAACAGTTAGCTCCTTTCTTGAAGCGGAAGTAAGCCCATCCATAAAACAGTTTCATTTCCAGTACGTGCTGGAAATGTAACACTCCCAATGTTTGCGCTCTCAACCAAACTGTCAAACCATCCAATGGCTGGTACCATAACTGATCACATGTGCAGCATCATGGCAGTTTTAGATTAAACAGAGGCAAAGATGGCAGCTTCCTTGGCGGAAAACTATAGGAGGGTTTACTTGAATAAATGATTATATTTTATAGAAAAGAAAAACCACAGCAAATTTTAGGCAGTAGGGGGGGGGGGGGGGCAGAGATGGGTAGATGCAAGAGCAGCCTTTTTCAACCAGGGTGCCTAGGCACCATGGAGGGCCTTGGCAAAATGTCCAAGAAGTTGTCCAAAAATTGTATACAAGCCAGAAGGTGGATAAATCCTAACTTACACAAAGCCACAGATTTTCATGGTTCACAACTAAAAACCTTCCAGGCGCCGGCACCTCAATAACTAATGAGTTTATAAAAAGGAGGACATAGTTTGCTCCTCTCCATTAGCCCCAGGGTCATTAAGTGATGGAGAGAAACTGAGGGAGAAGAGAAACACTGGAATACTTAGGCAGTGCCTGTGTGCAAAAGGTGTTTGCCTTGGAAGAATACACCTGTAATTTTGGGCGTTCTACATGTGTGGATGTTGGTGCATTATAAAAAAACCTTTTGTTTTTTTCAAATCTTTAGAATGGCGTGCCTCAAGATCGTTCTGAATTTTCAAGGGTGCCCCAACTAAAGGTTGAGGAACTGTCCTAGAGTAGACTCATGAGGTTGTAGCTGCATGGACTTTAGCTGCCTTTCAGGTCCTCGCTCCCCATGCCTAATGCTACCACCGTCCAAGGTCTTTCCTTTAAACACATTTTCTTCCAATATACATTTTATTAATAGCGGAAGTAAAGCCATAACAAAAATGCAATGTATACATATATTGCGTCACGAGCCAACATAAGGCATCAGTCCTCTAAACCTATTTTATCATTTATTCATAGAGAAGCAACAAATCCGATGCCATGCAAAGCAGTAGGGGTAAGCAGAAATTAGAACTACAGAGTGGAAACCCAACCACAGAAAAATGTATTGAACATTACAAAGTACCAAAAACTGCAATTTTAAGTCTTGGGGGACCAAGATTATAGGAGTCCTTATGAAAATTTTAGCTACATGCCTTGGCAGTAACCGATTGCTCAGAAATTATACGTATGCCATTTTGGAGGGGACAAAAGACTTTCAGTCCCTTTGAACTTTGGGAAAAGGATCTTGCTTTTGCTGTCTTGGGCAACAGCTTCACATATATGGGGGGCAGGGGGGTTTATATACAGGTAATGAGTTCATAAAGTACTTTGGACTTAAACTGTCCGCAACCAGTAAAACCGCATGTCCCGTATAAGCTACAACATAAGCTGCTTGTCCACAGCAAAGAAACACCACATGAAAAGAAACAAATCCCCAAGTCTATCCAGCAAAAGCTTAAATAAAATTCCCTTCTAGCAGGGATATATACCTAGATCATTGTTTATTAAAGCTGTCAAATATCAAAGCGGAAATCCACTTATGAAGTGCCTTCTCTAAAGTGAAAATGCTTTACTGCCTCCAGTTTCTCAACTCTTGCCAAACCATTTTTCCCAGGACTTACAACCTCTATGGTCTTAAAAGTCTATATTAAAAAAAAGAAAAAAGCTGAGTAAATAGAAAAACACATTTTGCAAGTTTTTAGAACACCTAGGTGTTAATTCCCAACACAATGTATAAGGATGTTATTCTCAAAAGATGAAAAGGACAATGGCAAACATGGGCAAGAGAAGGAAGCCAGAACTGGAGTTATTTTTGTGAAAGGATTTTTAAATACAAAAAAAAAAAAGTCTTTGGCTTCTGTTACAATTGGATCTGACCATGATCGGCAGTGACAGAAACTGTAATAGTGACATTTATAATACTTAACCAAAGTCATACAAATTGATCACTATATATACACACCAGCTATTCTCAACCAAGGTTCCATAAAACCCTCAAGTTCCTCCAACTGTGCCCGATTAATCTCCCATGTGATTGGGTCTGCACAGTTCTGGAGCCAACGTCACTTGGAAGAACCAGTGGCATGACACCAATGACCTTTGTAGCAGTCTAATGGGCATTCTTCTCACTGACCAGTGTAAGGTGCATTAAAGTGAAAGTTCAGCCAAAACCGAACAGTAAATCTACTCGCAGCCCCATTCTAAGCCTAATCAATCTAACCTTGTAAAGAAAAGATTGCGATACTTGACTATCCTGAAGCGGCTCCGGTCTCCAGCAGTGGCTTCAGCGTAGAGGGAGACAAAAACGGCTGGGAAATGAATAGGAGCTTACATCACCCATAGACTTACTATAGGGCATCCATTGTTGGCTGCCTCTGCTCTACATAGAAGCCACCGCCAACAGCTCAGCCTGGGACCTGACAGGAGTGTCTTCAGAATAGGTGTGTATAGTGATCTTTTCTTTACAGGGATAGATTGGTGTCAGAATTGGGCTGGGAATAGGTTTAGCTGAACTTCCAACTTTTATTTTTTAGCAGGGGTTCCCAAGACCTGAAAATTTGGAGGTTTGCTCAGGTGTATAAATGTTGGGAAAGACCGCTATATAATTAGGTGTAACAAAGCTTATTCAAGGAGTTGCTCGGATTGGCTACAACTTGTCAGACAGGACCTTCAATAGCAGGTCCCTCACACAGGCAAAGTAGTACAGAGGACCTATGTTTATGGACCTGATTGATCTCTAGGTGAATCATTTCTGAAGCTTCAAACTCTTAAACAGATTTCCTCACTATATACTACTGAGCCTGTCTCCCAAAACTTAATTTTTAAGGCTATTGTCCAAATATGGGAAGTTTATGGAGCAATAAATACCAACTCATTACAAACAGCTGGCTATGGCTGTCCGTCTTCTCTCCATCTACGCAAATCTCCAATGCTGTATGCATGCCATCAAAAATTCAAAGGTTTCTTGGGAACACCCTACAAACTGACATAAAGTTAGAGTAGCAAGGTTTTTTCCAGATTCTTAATACTTCAAATTTGTAGGGCATTCGTTGGGGACTTTTTCACCTGGAAAACCCGGTACTTGCCATCTGTACGATACAGTGAACGCAACATTACGCTACAATAGAGAGTCAAAGCTCTGGACACAATCAATGAGTAATATACTTGACTCTAGGCAAATGTTTGTGGACACCCCATATAAGCTAGTAAACACTGCATTCCAAAATGAAGGCATTTACATGGAGTTGTTACTCCTCCCACCCCATTGAGGCCATAACCATCTCTACTCCTCTGGGAAGGCTTTCTACAAGATTTTGGGGTGTGTGCTCAAATGCCAAACGAACATTTGTGAGATCAGGTATGGATACTGGAGTAGAAGAACTGGCATTCCAATTCTTCCCAGAGGTGTTCAGCAGGGTTGAGGTCAGGACTCCTTGCAAGCCACTGGAGTTCCTCCACACCAAACCCATCAAATGAGGTCTATATAGAGATTGCTTTTTGCACATTCATGCTGAAAACAGAAAATGGCCTTTCCCAAACTATTCATTTGTGTAGGTAGGAAGCAAACTATTGCGTAGCTGTAGCGATAACCGTATTCTTTGGTGAAAACACCTGAAGGCAACCATTTGGAAGAGTATTCAGATACTTTTGGCCATAGAGTAGATTGTTATGTTGGTGCTATATAAAAATGTAGATAAAATATTCAAAAATTATGGACAAGTGCTGAATAATGGGATCTTGTTTTGAGGAAAAATATATACATTTATTCAGGTAAAATCCCTTTGTCGCAAATATTAGTTTAGAAGGAAAGATCAGAGCAGACTGTTAGTGGAGCAAAGTGCACAAATCTGGCTCACCACCCCCCACAATGTACGCAACAGAGATGTGAATCCGGTACACTGAATCCCTATAATCCAGCTAAGTAGATTGTAGAGGAGGGGGAAGCATGCTGTTAGCATCTCACAATCCAATTTTACCAACCTGACAGGTGTTGCCGTCCCGGAGTCACATGACATTCCTGGAAGTATTGATCAGTCTCAGGATCCACCACCAACAGTGTTGTCTCCTCGCCCCCGGTCTTGATGGCACCCACCACATCTCCGTGCTGTTTGCCCAGCATGCTTTCACCGTTCACCTGCAGGAAAATAACCAGGAGTTGGTGCTGTCAGGTGCTAATGCTACTTGGTCAAGTTCTACCAACTGACTGCCCAGGCTCATATCTCGTCCACCTCCCTCTGTCACCACAATAGGCGTTGCCTGTTTATCCCGGTGAATACTTGCTGCCTGGTAACCTTATCCAAGTAGGAGCGTACCTCAATGATGCGATCCTTTGGCAAAAGCCCAGCCTGTTCGGCGGGTGAATCAGGATCCACAGCCCGGATGTACTGCCCTGGGTGGTTTTTGTCACTGTGCAGGTTAAACCCAAAGCCATTCGGTCCTTTCTTTATGGTGCAAAGCCTGGGGCGGTATTCCTTCTGCGGAGAGAAAAAAAAAAAAAAAAGTCATACAGCATCAAGATTTTTTTCTAAGAGGATACTGCAACCAGTGAGCATACTGCGGGTCTTGCAGTCACTGGAAGCTGCTCAGTGCCCTGATTGGCATCAATGCCAGGCATCTTCCATTCACAAATCCAGAGGGCCTAATTAGCCAGTTTACAAATGCTAAGCCCCAGCACAGGTTGAGATTAAACTTAAACAGATCCAGTCATGAATGGCCATAAGAAAAAAAAAAAAAAAAAAAAAAGGAACACGGCATCTGAGCACCACAAACTATAAACCTCCATCAGACCAAAAGCCATCGAAGGTGCCACATCCCCAAAAGTTTAAACAGTATGAACAACATGTGGAGGGGGATTTTCAAGGCACCACACCACAATCATTCTAAAAATACATTTTATTTGGGTTGCACCGATACAAAGTATTTTCCCCAAGTACTTGTGAAAATGCTCCAATACCTGAAAACTGATACCTTTGTGGTGCGATTTGAGCCCATACAAAATGAATGGGCTGAAATCACCCCCAAGCGAATTGAATGCCGTGCGATTCCTGTCCGAATTGCATACAGTTTCCCACAGTGCTCCAGTGTGAACTCAGGCTTGTCAGGGATTTCAGCCTGGGTTCACAGAGGAGTGATGGGAAAAACGCATGCAATTCAGACAGGAATTCTGTTCAAACAGCATGTGATTTTAGCCCAGTCATTTCGTATGGGCTCAAATTGCATCACACAAAAAAAAAAAAAAAAAAAAAAAAAAAAAGTATCAGTACTCTGTATCGGCGAGTACTTGACCGAAAGTATTCATACTCTTAACTAAAAATCCTGCATCGGTGCAACCCTCATTTTTATTTATTTACACACACCATTTAAAAACCAGGACCACAAAGGTCCAGTAATTTGGATAAAAACAGATCAATAATAGGTATTGAAAGCTACCACACATTGAATCTTTGATAGATGAAATATATGTCTAATGTCAATTAGCTCCAACGCGTTTCAACTTAAGAGTAGGAGTCTTCTTCAGGGGTTGGAATAGAGCATTGGTCTCCAAACTGCGGCCCTTTGCCTGCTTTTATCTGGCCCTTGTGGCACCATTCCTTCCAGTGATACAATAAATCACCGACACCAACAAAGGGGCATAATTCAGGTTACCAACAATGGGAGACTTTCTTCCACTGACGGGGAACCAAGCCTCCCACTGACAACAATGGGGCACTATTCCTCTCCCTAATGCCAAAGATGCACGGTTTACTCCCACAGACACTGGTACAATTTTTACTCCCAATGGCCACAGGGCCCCACCCCCCCCCTTAAAGTCTGAAGGACAGACAGTGAACTGTTTAAATGGGGCAATTACTCCTCTCTTTACCTTCATTATTTACCTGTACAGAACACAAAAAAAAAACAAAAAAACGCCCACTGCATTCACCCGTCACTTGCCTTCTCTAAAAAATTTTTTAAGCGGTATTAAACCCAAAACTAAAAATATAACATGTTGCAGCTTAACAAGCGTTAGATGTGGTGACTGCATCAGTTTCTTAGGCCCCCCCCCCCCCCCCCGGTGATCTGGCCAACAACACCTCCTGTATTAGACTGCCCCCACTCTGAAGGAGCACAGAGGGCACCTTGGGACAGCAACATTTTCAGTTTGAGAGGAGGGGAGTGCTAGATGTACTAGCAGATTTAAATACACTAACAAATTGAAGCCAAACTCCAGCTCACACTACAGTTACTGCAACATTTCCCCCCCCCCCCCCGCCCTTTTCATATAAAATAAAAGCTGATCATTGCAAGCACCTGTCAGTGTGAAGAGTGTTTAACAAACCGTCTTAAAGTGCTTGTATACCCAAATTTGACATTTTTACCTACAGGTAAGCCTCAAAGGCTTACCTGAAGGTAAAATTAATATCTCCTAAACCTGTACGGTTTAGGAGACATTCCCTTTGCATGCAGCCGCTGACGTCAGCAGCGCATGCGCTTTGATAGCCCGGACGCTGCCAGACCTTGCCGGGAAGAAAACTCCTGCGCGCAAGCGACATGATCGCGGCTCCGGCCACTCACAGCGCCAGAGCCGCAAACCTGAAAGACACGCCGAGGGAAAGACGTCAGCTCCCTCGGTGTGGACCGGGCTCAGATACGGGGGCTTTGTTCTGAGGCAAGTATTTCATAATGAGCTAGTATGTGCTGCATACTAGCTCATTATGCCCTCGCCTTGCAGGGTTTTTTTTCTTTTTTAATGTGCGGGTATACAACTACATTTACAAGACAGTGTTTTTTTTTTCACAAAAAAGGCCTGGTCATGGGGGGGGCGTAAATCTTCCGGAGGTCAAGTGGTAAACGTTCAAAAGCAAGCTGATTGGAGGCCCTGATAAAAACTTAGAAAGCAATCACCCCCATCTTTCCTTTTAATCTCTAGCTAGGAGAGGCAGCAAGGGAGGGCGTGTTAGCAAACTCCCCTCCTATCTCACAAGCAGGCGATCTCAGAAAACCACAAAAAAAATAAATATAATATAATATATATCTCATCTATCTCTAGCCCTCTCAGTACTGAGCAGGAACTATGTGCTCAAAGTACACACAAAAGCTGAATTCTCCATTTTGACTGCAGAGTGCCTCCAAATTAACCGACTTAAAGTGGTTCTAAAGCATAGCTGTTCAACCGGTGGCCCTCCAGCTGTTGTGGAACTACAAATCCCATGAGGCATTGCAAGCCACAGACATTTATAAGCATGACTCTCCTTTTCACCTTCGTGGAACCCCTGGCAAAAGTCTGAGATCTCGGGGAACCCCGAAATCATTTTCATATCCACAGCTCACGGGACATTGATGTGATCAGCAAGCTGTAGATAACAATTCTTAGAAATAGCATTAAATAGAAGAAAAATAAAACCCTCCTTAAGAGCCCTTTCACACTGGGGCGGTTTGCAGGTGTTATTGCGCTAAAAATAGCCCCTGCAAACCGACCCAAAACTGCCGCTACTGTTTCAGCAGTGTGAAAGCCCTCGGGCTTTCACACTGAAGCGGTGCGCTGGCAGGAGAAAAAACAAACAAAAAAAAAAAACTCCGGGGGTTAAAACCACACCGCTAGCGGCCGAATACCGCCGCAAAAACGACGGTAAAGCAGCGCTAAAAATATCGCTGTTTTACCGCCGACGCCCCCACCGCCCCAGTGTGAAAGGGGCCCAAATGTGAAACTTGTGCTTGCTTTTTGCAGATGCTCAATCCTGGGTCAGGTCAGGAACTTGAGATAAGCTGTGTACAGTACAGGGGGGGGGCGCCAGAGAGCACAGTACAGGGGTGGGGGGCCCCAGAGAGCACAGTACAGGGGTGGGGGGCCCCAGAGAGCACAGTACAGGGGTGGGGGGCCCCAGATGTTTAGGTTTGTCGTCTTGCTGGAAGATGAACCTCCGCCCCAGTCTCAAGTCTTTTGCAGACTAACAGGTTTTCTTCTAAGATTGCCCTGTATTTGGCTCCATCCATCTTCCCATCAACTCTGACCAGCTTCCCTGTCCCTGCTGAAGAGAAGCATCCCCACAACATGATGCTGCCACCGCCATGTTTCACAGTGGGGATGGTGTGTTCAGAGATGTGCAGTGTTAGGCCAAAAGTTAAATTTTGGTCTCATCTGACCAGAGCACCTTCTTCCACATGTTTGCTGAGTCCCCCACATGGCTTCTCAAACTGCAAAGGGGACATCTTGTGCCTTTCTTTCAAGAATGGCTTTCTTCTTGCCACTCTTCCATAAAGGCTAGATTTGTGGAGTGCATGACTAATAGTTTATTAGTTCATTAATAGTTTATTCGTTTAGAGTAGCGGTCGCCAACCAGTGGTCTGTGGACCACAAGAAAATGTTGGTGTTTCCCAGCAACATTGTGGCAGATGTATACTGCCCAATCTTGTTTCGAGTGTTCTCAATGCACGTTGACAGTCAACACTGCGGGAGGTGAAGAAGCCATTGTGTGTATAAGGCAGTAGTGAGTGTGGGGGGGCGCTAGAGAGCTGGAGCATTGTGTGCATGAGGCAGCAGATAGCCGGAGTATTGCAAGTATTGCATGTATATAAAGCAGTATTGTGATTCAGAGGGAGAGGGAAAGAGCCGGAGCATTGTGTATAAGGCAGCAGTGTGATCCAGGGTGAATGGGGCCGGAGCATTGTGTATAAGGCAGCAGTGTGATCCAGGGATAGAGGTGCAGAGCGCTGGAGCAGTGTGTGAATGAATGAGTGACTTGTATAGCGCTACGCTACCTATGCGAACTGAATCACCCCAGGGCGCTTTTTGCTGCCGGTGTCCATCTGCGGTATAGTGCGGTCCTTTGCCCCATGGGGTCCCGACACAAACATACACATATTTGGCCATTTTTTTTCCCCCGACAGGATCTAATTAACCTACCATCATGTCTTTGGAGTGTGGGAGGAAACCGGAGTACCCGGAGGAAACCCACACATGCACAGGGAGAACATGCAAACTCCAGGCAGATGGTGTCGTGGTCGGGATTTGAACCAGCGACCCTTCTTACCGCTAGGAGAGAGTGCTTCCACTACACCACTGTGCTGCCTAGGTTGGTGGCAAACTAGATTGGTGTTTAGAGAGCCAGAGCATCGTGTGTATAAGACAGTGTGATACGGGGGGCACAGAGAGCCAGAGTATTGTGTGTGAAAGGCAGCAGTGTGATCTGGGGGGCACAGAGAGCCGCAGTATTGTGTTTATATAAGGCAGCAGTGTGATCAAGAGGGAATGGGGCAGAGAGCTGTAGCATTATGTGTGTATAAGGCAGCCATGTGAGAGCTGGAGCATTGTGTGCATAAGACAGCAGGGAGCTGGAGTATTGTGTTTATATATAAAGCAGCAGTGCGATCTGGGGGAGAGGGAAAGAGCCGGACCATTTTGTGTAAAAGGCAGCAGTGTGATCCAGGGGTAGAGGGGCAGAGAGCCGGAGCATTGTGTGTACAAGGCAGCAGTGTGATCATCGGGGGGGGGGGGTGCACAGTCGGGATTTGAACCAGCGACCCTTCTTACCGCTAGGAGAGAGTGCTTCCACTACACCACTGTGCTGCCTAGGTTGGTGGCAAACTAGATTGGTGTTTAGAGAGCCAGAGCATCGTGTGTATAAGACAGTGTGATACGGGGGGCACAGAGAGCCAGAGTATTGTGTGTAAAAGGCAGCAGTGTGATCGGGGGGGTGGAGGGTGGCAGAGAGCTGGAGTATTGTGTGTATATAAGGCAGCAGTGCGATCCAGGGGGAGAGGGGCAGAGAGCCGGAGCATTGTGTAGAAGGCATGTAATATTCAAATCAATTGGGACAGCTGTACCGAGGTGGCAGCAAAAAGGTTAAACTGCCTCCATACTCTTAGCTGGAACATTTCCATGCACAGGATACAGCGACTGCCACTATGCCATCCTCCACAAGCCTAGGCATGCCGGACACATCTGCACTCTTGTTCTTGCACTATGCGTGCGTAATAGCAAACAAAGACCAACAATGGGTCCTGAATAGAATGGAGAACCAGATAGAATAGATGTATCAATGCTGGAACAATTTCAACAGTGCGGAAACTTCTTCTATGCACCAAAACCTCACTGACTCTTCATACAGCCTGTAAACTTCTCACGGTTCCTCATTTCCCCAACCAAGGAGAACTCTGTACTTCTCTGCAAAATCTTCCTGTCCAGTCCGGGGCGGAATCTCATCCACCGTTGTGTTGTAAAATAAGAATCGTCCGTCTTTCAGGTACTGGTCACTTACGCGTGTCTAGTTTAAGTGGTATTAAACCCAAAGATTGAATATATTGCAGCTTACCAAATGATTAGCTGTGGTGGCTGCATTAGTTCCCCCACCCCCCTTTTTCACCTGATGATCTGGTCAGCAATACACCTCCTGCGTTAGTGAGACATACCTCTGGAGGAAATGAGAACAGGAGGCACGGTAGCACTGCCAGTCTGGGGGGAGGGTAGTGTTAAATGTATTAGCAGATTTAGATACACTAGCAAAATTGAAGCCACTCTCCAGATCACACTTTATAAACAAACAGTTACAGCAAACCATTTTTTGCTGCAAGTTGTGTGCACAGGTATCCGCCCCACCCCCCCCCAAAAAAAAAAAGTGGCAGTGGAGGAGGGTTGCGGATAAAACCAAGTACCCACTTCCAGGTAGATTGTCACATCGGGACCATTCAGAAAACGCAGCACGACTCACGCATGCGCAGTAGAAAACCTGCTGTGAAGCTGCAAGGCTTCACTTTCTGTTGCCCTTAGTAAGGATGCCGACGCCTCCACCCAGAACCCATGGGCAGATCAGCTAGCGGTGCCGACATCACTAGATTCCTGGACTGGTAAGTATCCTTATATTAAAGAAGTCAGCAGCTACAGTATTTGTAGCTGCTGACTTAACTTTTCAATAAAGCCTGGAACACCGCTTTAAGTGGTTTGTCTGATCTATGTAAACTAATACAATCTGCTGGGGAACTTGAAACCACCAGCCTAAGAAAAAACCAATGCAGCCATCACATCTAAGAATTGGTAATCTGCAATATAATAAAAGTTTTGCTTTTGGGTTTAAGTTAGAGCTGCACGATTCTGGCTAAAATGAAAATCACGATCTTGATTTTTGTTTGCTTAGAATAAAGAGCACGATTCTTGCGACGCAACATCTTTCACATACATACATACATATATATATAAAAAAAAAAAAACACACCACACACACCTTTACGGTTTAGTCTCTTTTTTTAATTCATTAAAGTGTTTCTCTCTCCCCCCATCCCAAAAAAAAAAAAAAAAAAAATTTCATTTGAAAGACCACAGCACAAATAAATGACATAAAATATTCAACAATTGTCATCATATTCTCCAGGGTCTCTGCTAAAATTATATATAAAATGTTTGGGGGTTCCAAGTAATTTTCTAGCAAAAATACAGATTAACCTTGTAAGAAACAAAATGTCAGAAAAAGATTTAGATTTTAAGTGGTTAAACTTCCTTCATTTACACACTGAAGTTCATCCCTTGGATCCAAGAAGGAAAAGTTAGTTCTCTACTAGCACTGACAATTGGTAGGCTGCCCATTTCTCTTTTGACAGCTGAGTGAGCAAAGAACTCTACACTTGTTACATGAATTGAGGAATGCTGCATAGAGGTGGGGTGGGGTGGGGGTGGGGGTGAATAGAGATCACAATTTTTTAACAATTAATCGTGCAGTTCTAGCTTAAGTGCAAAACAGGAATTCCTGACATGTGCAAGTCTATTTCACCTATTCCAATGTTATTGTCCTCTGGGTATAGGACAGCCCCTTAGAGAGCTGTTATGTCCCCGATGCTCTAATCAACCAGGTGGTGGCGGCTCTCCTCTCTTCCCCTGCACAGGCTGGCTGCACTGGGGACACAGGCTGGCTGCATCTGACAGGCACTGGTGAGGCTGCACTGATCTCCTGTACCATGTCCCCAGTCTGACCATCTCCTGTATAAATATATTTTTAAAAATACGTTTTGGTCTCGGTATTTTTCCATTTTTGGTATCGGTTTTGGCACCAAAAAAAACTATTCGGTGCACCCCTAAAAAGGTAACCATCCTCACCTGTGATCTGTTTGCTTGTAATTAGTGTGAAAAAAAAAAAAGTCTATGTTTGACTCCTGACAGACCCTTGCATCTTTCATCCAGTGCTGCACTGACATTTCTGGATTCTAAGTCATGGGGAAAGCAGAAGAATTGTCAAAAGGATCTGCGGGAAAAGGTAGTTGAACTGTAATAAACAGGAAAGGGATGTAAAAAGATATCCAAGTAATTGAGAAACAGCAGTGTTCAAACACTAATCAAGAAGTGGAAAATGAGGGCTTCTGTCTAAACCAAACCAGTCAGGTAGACCAACTAAAATTTCAGTCACGACTGCCAGGAAAAATTGTTTGGGATGTAAAGAAAAACCCACAAATAACTTCAGGTGAAATACAGGACTCTCTGAAAACATGTGGTGTGGCTGTTTCAAGATGCACAATAAGGAGGATCTTGAACAAAGATGGGCTGCATGGTCAAGTCACCAGAAGAAAGCCATTACTACTCAAATGCCACAAAGTATTTGCTTACAATATGCCAAACAGCACAGAGACAAGCCTCAAAATTTCTAGCACAAACTCATTTGGAGTGATGAGACCAAAAACAGCTTTTTGGCCACAACCATAAACGCTATATTTGGAGAGGCGTCAAAAAGGCCTGTGATGAAAAAGTACACCATTCCTACTGTGAAACACGGAGGTGGATCGCTGATGTTTGGGGGATGTGTGAGCTACAGAAAGGCACAGGAAATTTAGTCAAAATTGATGGCAAGATGAATGCAGTATATCAAAAAATACTGGAGGAACATTTGCATTCATCAGCCAGGAAGCTGCGCATGGGACGTACGTGGACATTCCAACATAACCATGATCCAAAACACAAGGCCAAGTCAACCTGTTATTGGCTACAGCAGAATAAATTGAAGGTTCTGGAGTGGCCATCTCAGTCTCCTGACCTCAATATCATTGAGCCACTCTGGGAAGATCTCAAACATGCAGTTCATGTAAGACAGCCCAAGAATACACGGGAAGTGGAGACTTTTTGCCAAGTGGAATGGGCAGCTTTACCATCTGAGAAGATAAAGAGCCTCATCCACAAATACCACAAAAGACTTCAAGCTGTCATTGATGTTAAAGGGGGCAATACACGGTATTAAGAACTGGGGTATGTAAACTTTGATAAAGGTCATGTGGGTAGTTTGTCATTATGTTATAAAAAAAATAAAAATAAAAAAAGTGTAAACAATTGAGCGATAATAAATGGCTTCAGACAAACTAACCATGAGTGAAGGAGAAAAAAAAAATAAAAGTTTACGTTTTTATTTTCTCTGAAAAATGGCCAAGAAATCATAAATTCTGCCAGGGACACAGGTCGGCAAATGGTTAATCTTTAACCCATACACTTCCCAAGTACATGTCTAATCTGGGCTTCTTTACTATAGCCAGGCAATCAAGCAAGTTTGTAAATATAACCTTCCCCTTTCTCTGGCAATCCTGTCTGCATTATAAGGGAAACCGGCAGTGATGCAGCGGGTTCCCTACTGTGAATGCACGCTGCACCAGAAGTGGGGGGGGGGGCGAACTTCTGGGGGACCACAGCAAGGACTCCAGGAAGTGGGGACAGGTACCTGTCAAAGACGGTTAACCCCCCCCCCCCGAAAGGGGCCAAATGTGGGCACAATGCAAACAAGCGGAGCTTCCCCTTTTGGGTGGATCTCCCCTTCGAGTGGAGATGATATACCTTCCTCTCCATCTATTGCTAGCAGCATAGGGATTCACGATACTCATTGTTGAGAGAGAGTGAAGTTCCACTTTAAGGGATGCAGGTGGGTCTTCTGTTAAATAGCACTGAACCATGCTTACCATAGGTGTGCGCAGCCCATTGCATTACGGTGTGCACCCCAAAGCTCAAACATTAACCTGTATGGCCGGCCCAACACACAGGGCTTTTTACTTTTGCTGCCAACAGTGAACCCAGCAGCAAAAGTAAGAAGCATAGTAAACAGTTTACTATACCTGGAATAATATTTCATCGCTCGTGCTAGGTGAAGAACCACACTGCTATGCACTATTCATATTTAAGCCAGTCATATCCACAGCAAAGTCTCAAAAATGCTAACATACATGACTGTTTATCAGGTCACTATGCCACCACCTAAAAAAACAAAATAGTTTCCAAAGCTTCTAATGTGAAAACCATTAGGACCTCTAAATAGAACACATTTTCCAAGCGCTCCATTGCTTTTGTATTGTGAAACTACACAAACATTTTTGTTGAGCCTGCCCTGCCAAATGATTATAGGGGCTCAGGGTAGGTCTGTGCCCTCCCCTACCAAGGTACCATCTTGATGCATGCATAAAAATCTATTGTGCGGCCTCTTGGCCTAGGGCAGCACTTTGCAGGGGGGAGTGGCAAAAAAAAAAAAAAAAAGTTTCATACCCCTTGAAATTTTTCAAAATTATCATGTTCCAACCAAAAATTGTAGATGAATTTTATTGGGAAAGTGGCAGGAAAATGATTTACATTCTTGTTTTACAAATATGTAAAAAAAAAGTCTGGTGTGCATTTGTTTTCAGCCCCCTTTACTCCCATACCCCTAACTAAAATATAGTGGAACCCATTGCCTTTAGAAGTCACCCAATTAGTAAATAGAGTCCACCTGTGTGCAATTTAATCTCAGTATAAAATACAACTTTTGTGAAGCCCTTAGAGGTTTGCTATAGAGCCTTAGTGAACAAACAGCATCATGAAGGCCAAGGAACACACCAGACAGGTCAGGGATAAAGTTGAAGTTTAAAGCAGGGTAAGGTTATAAAAAAAAAAAAAAAAAAAAACACACACACAAAATATATCCCAAGCTTTGAACATCTCACGGAGCTCTGTTCAATCCATCATCCGAAAATGGAAAGAGTATGGCACAACTGCAAACCTACCAAGACATGGCCGTCCACCTAAACTGACCGGCCAAACAAAACAAGGAGAGCATTCATCAGAAGCAACCAAGAGGTCCATGGTAACTCTGGAGGAGCTGCAGAGATCCACAGCTCAGGTGGGAGAATCTGTCCACAGGACAACTATTTGTCGTGCACTACACAAATCTGACCTTTATGGAAGAATGGCAAGAAGAAAGACATTGTTCAAAGAGCCATAAGACTTCCCGTTTGCAGTTTGTGAGAAGCCATGGTTTGGATCAAAGCATATTCATGTGTTAGAATGGCCCAGTCAAAGTCCAGACCTAAATCCAATTCAGAATCTGTGGCAAGACTTGAAAATTGCTGCTCAGACGCTCTTTATCCAATCTGACAGAGCTTGAGCTATTTTGCAAAGAAGAATGGGCAAAAATGTCCCTCTCTAGATGTGCAAAGCTGGTAGAGACATCCCCAAAAAGACTTGCAGCTGTAATTGCAGAGAAAGGAGGTTCTACAAAGTATTGACTCAGGGGGGCGCCATACAAATGTACCCCACACATATTTGTAAAAAAAAAAAAAAGTTGAATAATTTATCATTTTCCTTCCACTTCACAATTATGTGCCACTTAGTGTTGGTCCATCACATAAAATCCCAATAAAATACATTTACGTTTTTGGCTGTAACATGACAAAAATGTGGAAAATTAAAAAAGGGGTATGAATACTTTCAAGGTACTGCATATATTTTTACACACTTTGATTTTGGCTGCCCTAGGCAAGGCTAAAATTGGGCACCCCCTTCCCCTCCTATATAAAATTTGCACATATTAGGTGTTTACAGGAGTTTTTCATCCTGCTCCTTCCAATTGTCCCATCACTACAATTGAAAGCGAACATAGATTTGACCCTGCTAATAATTAAAATAATAAAAAAAAAAAAAAGTTTGCTCATGCCCAGCTTTAGCCATTTGGCAGCAACAAGGAGGAAGCTGACAGGTTGACAGGAGAGTAGCAATACAAAAAGACCAGTCCTCACTTATTGTGGGTTCACACTGATGCGCGTTCATAACGAATGTCAATGTTTCTCAACTCCAGTCCTCGAGGCACCCCGACAGGTCATGTTTTCAGGCTCTCCATTACTTTGCACAGGTGATTTGATCAGTTTCACTGCCTTAGTAATCACCACAGCCGTTTCATCTGAGGGAAATCCTGAAAACATGACCTGTTGGGGCGCCTTGAGGACTGGAGTTGAGAAACACTGACGAATGTGATGCGTCAAAAACATTCTAAATTCGCATGTCATCCATAAATTCATTGTTTTCAATGACGGTCGTTCACATACATGTGTTGCGATTCCTCTACGAATGCGATAAAAAAAAGGGTTCTTGTGCGAGTTTACAGCGTTGCGTTGCAAATTTAGTCTGCATAGACATCAATGTAAATCGTTCTGGAATCACATTGTCGGTTCAGATATGTGCGAATTCCACCACACTACTCTCCACAAAAACCAGGAAGTAGGAGGAGGATGCGAGGACAGCCAGCGGTGATCGCGTGTGGGGGAGTTACAAGCACCGATCACCGCTGTATGTCACTAAGCAGCTGAAAGCCGCGGTGGGAGAAGCTTGTAACTCCCCCACACACCAATCACAGCTGACTTCCAGGTATCGGGGGAAGCATCGGGAGCATTTGCCCGAGTACAAGTACTTGGGCAAATGCTCGTATTGGTGCCGATACCGATACTAGTATCGGTATCGGGACAACCCTAGTTAACACCTTTTTTACATTATGATTCCATTGGCTAGAACATCAATCGCAGCTATGTCCAACTCGCGGTAAAATCGCACCTCACACAGGACAAAAAAAACAAAAGGAACAAATTCACAGCGCAGCAGTGTGAACCGGCACTTACAATGAATATCTAATAGAACATCAGATTTGACAATATGCAAACTTTAGTACTCATGGCACTTTGCACAGCGATCATGCTTTTTGCATACATAGTCCTTCTCGGTTTACGTATGTGGGGTTTGTTTAGGACTCTAGAGAGAACTTCTGATTGGTGGCTGTAATTTTTAATCCTTTTTACCCAATAAAAAGTCTGATACACACACTACTTTCCTTAGCGCAAATGTAAAAGTGGTTCAGAAGGCTGAAGATTTCTCTTCATGCATTCTATGAAAAAAAAAAAAAAGCTTTAGTAGCACTTTAAGCAAGAAGTGATGTGTCCTTGTGCTAGGGAAACTCATCTGCAGTCCAAAAGTGGGACGCCACCCGCGGGGGGCACATCACCGGGAGCACTTTGCACCTCCCACCCCCCATTTAAATCAGGAAGGTATTAGAACTTAGGGAGAGCCTTGCCTTCAACCGGGGACAAGCCTGGTGCACCAGACCAGAATCACCCCAGGTTGGGGGGGGGGGTAAGGCCCTCATACCATTCTACATCAGGTGAACATTCACCGGCACATCTGCTCAACTAGAAGCACCATGCCAAAGGCTCTGGGGGGCGTTTATTAGGACAGTGAAGGGTTAAAACCCATTAGGTGCTTACTGTGGTCTGTCCCTGCTGAGGAGATTGGCCCTTTATTTGTCCTGATGACCACATGGACAGCAAGTAGCAGGGAATCCCAAAATGTTACAGTTGCCACTGAAACAAGGTGAAGGAAGATCTTCTAAAGGGGAGGATTGTCGGGGGGATCTCCCCTGACTTAAACATGACAGGGGTCCCCCCATTTTAATCAAAGTTTCAGCTTTAGGCCTCATGTACACTGCTGATGCTAAAACGGATGTTTAGGAGCAGTTGGGCATTTTCTTCAACTGCTCCTGAACTCTCCTGTTATCTTATCAGTAGATGTACACAGGGACGTTTACAGTCGTTTCTAGGCAGTTGTGTTGAGGCCTTTTGGAAAAAAAAAAAAAAAAATTGAGTTCAGACACATTTCAAGCGCCAAACATGGTAACTCGTGTTTTGTTTACAGGCTTTTTTTCTTCAAAATGGCCAAAAATTAAAGTATTTTTTTTTCGAATGTTTCTAAACGCAAATGCGGCAAAACACTGCTAAACGCAGCATATAAACACAGCAAAACAGACATTTTAAACGTAGGTTATTATCGGTCACGTTAAATCGTTCAGGAGAGGTTGTAAAAACGTCCCGTGTACATTAAGCCTGAAAGTGGTTGTTAAGCCACCTCTAAAATGCTCCCATCACCTCTAATAATAACTTCCCCTATGCCTGTGTTATATAATATGCTTATCTGTATTGATAACACAGCATCTTCCTGCACTCAGGTGCCTCCTCTCTCCTCTGCCCAGCTAACAGTTCCAGTGGGCGGGGCCGAGCACTGCTGCTGTCAGCAGGAGAGGAGAGAGGGCCGAGGAGTCACGTGATTGCAGGGAGCCGATGTGTTATCTGTACAGATAAGCATATTATACAACACTGGCACAGGGGAACTTCTTGTTATATTACAGAAGGGATGGGAGTATTTATAAATATGAAAGCAGTGGGAGCAGACAGGAAGGGGGGGGGAGAGAAGAAGGACAGATGAGAACTGCAGATGACGGAGGCACATAAACTGACCATGGTGTCAGGGCTCAGCAGCCATGATACACCGTGGTCAGTTTACAGGAGGGGGGTGTATAGGCAGGATCAGAGGTATTACAGGTTATACAGGGGGGCCAAATGACACAGCACAAGCACTGTGCTGTATAACATGCTTTAAAGGGAACAGGATCTGTTTTGGGGGGGGGGGGGGGGGTTAACAAACAAACACTTTAAGCAGCTTTCCAAGCACATTTCACCTACACATTAATACCAGCTGGTAAAATAATTAACTTTTAGCACTGTTAAAAGTCCATAATCCACTTCAGCAAGCAAATGGTTTTAGATTATACCATGGGGCAATTAGCAGTGATGTGTGAAAAACCCATCTGTCAAACTCGCCCATTGAGGAAATGAGACCGCTCTGCAAACACTTGGATCGCAGTTGCAATCGATATTGCAATTTAAAATGCATATGGGGAGGGATTTCGTACATCTGGAATCTTAGGTCCTTTTCATTTTAGAAATCCTGTATAATGTTAGGCTCAGTTCACACCTATGCAGTTTGCCTTTTGCACACACGATTTTGAGTTTTGCATTTTTGCCTTTTTTTGGGCAATTTGTTGGGCAGTTTGGAAAAAAGCAAAATCACACTGCATGCTTTTCTGCAGCTTCTCCATTGAACACAAAAAAAAAAAAAAAAAAAAAAAATTGTGTGCGCCTTGAGAGCGTCATTGACATCAATTATGGCCGATGTGAAGATCTCCTAAACGGTGCACCCAAATCGTACCTACAGGTAACCTTACGTTATGATAAGGACTTTACTACCACTTTAAATGCATGGTACATAAAGTAACTGGACCAACAAGGAAGGTAGATGTGCATTGTGTGCCACTCAAACTGGTTGGAAACACAGATTCCCTCATTCTATGGACAGGGCTTAGCTAAAATTATGCAGTGCTGTCTTTTAGTAGGCTGGGGTTCGCGCCCCCCCCCCCCCCCCCCATTGAATTTATGAGGGCATTACAGCACCATCATTTTAGATCCGACAGACAAAACGTAAACAAAGCAACGCTTACACCAGTCTGATGTCAGTCCTTATGCCCTGTACACCCGACCGGTTTTGCCGCCAGAGTAAACTTCGAAGGTTTCTCCGACGGAACTCCATTCAAGCAGTCTTTCCTACACACGGTCAACCCAAAGTCCGACCAGAATGAGGTGACATACAGCACGTACGACGGGACTAGAAAAAGGAAGTTCAATAGCCAATAGCTTCCGTCTCGTACTTGCTTCAGAGCATGCGTAGTTTTTGGTCCGTCGGAACAGCATACAGACGATCGGTTTCCCCGATAGGCATTCCGTCGGAAATATTTAGAACATGTTCCATTTCTAGGTCGTCAGAATTTTCAAAACAAAAAAAAAAAAAAAAAAAAAAAAGTCTGATGAGGCATACACACGATCGGAATAGACGGAGGGAAAGCTGCCGTCTGACTTTTTCTGTCGGACATTCTACTTGTGTGTACGCAGCTTTAGACCTCATTTACACTTGCAGTATGGGGCGTGGCTGAGCCGTGTTTTTTGCCCCCAACAAATACCAATTAAAGTGGAACTTCCGCTCATCCGATTCCTCCGTCCGGTGTCACATTTTGCACCTTTCAGGGGGAAGGGGGGGGGTGCAGATACCATTTGCACCCACTTCCAGGAATAGGAGTCACGCCCCGCAACGCCCCCCCCCCCCGGGAAACACACAGGTCCCAGGAGATAGCGGGGACCAGTTAGGATGCACAGCGCCACTCGTGCATGCGCAGTAGGGAACCGGGAAGTGAAGCCTCAATGCTTCACTTCCCGATTCCCTCACCGAGGATGGCGGCAGCAGCTGCCGAGACCCTAGCAATTGATCAGCTTCGACATCGCTGGACCCGAAGACAGGTGAGTGTCCATTTATTAAAAGTCAGCAGCTGCAGTATTTGTAGCTGCTGGCTTAATATATTTTTAATGATTTTTTTTATTGCATTTTAGTGTAAATATGAGATCTGAGGTCTTGCTTTTTTCTATTACAAGGGATGTTTACATTCCTTGTAATAGGAATAAAAGTGAAACTTTTTTTTTTAAACAGTGTAAAAATAAATAAAATGAGGTAAAATAAATAAGAAATACTAAAAAAATTTTTTTAAACCCGCTGTCCCGACGAGCTCGCGCACAGAAGCGAACACACCCGTGAGTAGCGCCCGCATATGAAAACGATGGTCAAACCACACATGTGAGGTATTGCCGCAATCGTTAGAGCGAGCGCAACAATTCTAGCCCTAGACCTCCACTAACGCAAAACATGTAACCTGTAGAATTTTTTTAAACGTCGCCTATTAAGATTTGAGGGTAAAAGTTTGACGCCATTCCACGAGCGGGCGCAATTTTGAAGCGTGACATGTTGGGAAGCAATTTACTCGGCGTAACATTATCTTTCACAATATAAAAAAAATTGTGCTAACTTTACTGTTGTCTTATTTTTTTTTATTCAAAAAAGTGAATTTTTTCCAAAAAAAAAAAAAAAAAAAAGCACGCTTGTAAGTCCACTGTGCAAATACGGTGTGAAAAAAAGTATTGCAATGACCGCCATTTTATTCTCTAGGGAGTTATATTAAAAAAAAATAAAAATTCTATATAGCTATATCTATCTAAAAAATTTTTTTTTGTTTTTTTTGTTTGGGGGTTCTAAGTAATTTTCTAGAAAAAAAAAAAAAAAAAAAAAAATCTGTTTTAAACATCTAAATTCCAAAACGAGGCTAGTCCTTAAGTGGTTAAGGCTCCATGCACATAAAATGGCGAAAAAAAAAAACCCCACACACCAGGACAAAAGCACTAATATTTTTCATTTAACAGAAGGTCTGTACAGACCTGACACTGGGATATCAATGAAGGAGCCGGTACAATGCACCGATGACGCTCTGATCATGGTTGGAATACTCTGCAGGCTTCAATGCAACAATGTAAAAAAAAAAAAATTAATTCACATCTTATTTCAATAATGTGGGTGCACCATTGTCTTCAATGACTGCAAGCAAATGCAGTAATTAGAGTCATTGATATATGCCTGGAACAGGTCCTCTTTAAAAATTAGACACGATCTCTTCACAGCAGATGGGTTATCATTTTTTGATCCCATGACACACAAACTGTAACCGGCCATATTGGGGTGATTGATGACCTTCACTTCTCATTTAAGCTGTATTTACTGTTCTTGAGTCATCCTTCCATTACACCATAAAAATAATTACTCTTCAAAAGAAAAAAAAAAGATACAGAGAGGTCAGGTCTACATCAACACAGCAATGACGATCGATCACATACCTGGTCATTGGCAGATGCTGCTGACGCTTTAATATCGACCTGTCAAAATAAGACAGAAATGAGAAACCCATCAATACCATAAAATATACCATAAAAGTCTATTGAATTTCAGATAGCAGAACATTTCACTTTACAGATCTGATCACTTGTCTCCTGCGCTCCGGTCACATGACGTTGCAGAAAGCCTTCACGCAGGAAGTGTGGGTCTGTTCGGTGGTAAAGTCAGAACCATTAAACATGCTTTATGGCCTAGCAAATACACATTTATTAAAACAGCGTGCAAAGCAATACAGCTGCTAACTGCAGCAGATAGGAAGCCGACCGTTATTAAGAGGGAGGCAAAGTCATTAAATGCAGCTTACTAAAAATTGTTATCCACCTGGAAAGCTAAATGTCTCGCACACGGCTTCCCATGTGTGTGTTTAAAAAAAAAAAAAAAAAGTGGCATTGCAATTGGTCACATCGGTCCTATCACCCCTGATCAGGAAGAGACAGCCAGCCCCCCCACCAATGATACATGAACTGTATAGTGCCCCAAAGCCTTCTGAGATGCATGGTATCAATAGTCTAAGAGGCTACAGGTTCTTAGGTGAACATCCAGGGAGTACCAAGAGCACAATAAAAAAAAAAGAAAAAAAGTATAAAGAAAGAAAAGAAATAAAGTCTGAGAAAAGAGGGGTGTGCCAGAGTGCAATGATAGTGGGTGGGGGGTGTGTAGGTCTGCTTTAAAGTAGTATTAAACCTGCATCGTAGGAAAAAAAAGAAAAAAAGAAAAAAGAAACATACCTCAGTAAACTATATGGCAAAAGTCATACCCCAACCCTTGCAATTTGTAACTTTCAATGCTGCCTACTCCTGCTCTGACTGCCACTTCCCTGAACTCCCCCCAGGGCTTCGCCGCCGCTTCCCTGAACTCCCCCCCCCCCCAGGCTTCGCCGCCGCCGCCTCCCTGAACTCCCCCCCCCCCAGGCTTCCGCCGCCGCCTCCCTGAACTCCCCCAGGCTTCGCCGCCGCTTCCCTGAACTCCCCCCTCCCCCAGGCTTCGCCGCCGCCTCCCTGAACTCCCCCCCCCAGCTTCGCCGCCGCCTCCCTGAACTCCCCCCCCCAGGCTTCGCCGCCGCCTCCCTGAACTCCCCCCCCCAGGCTTCGCCGCCGCCTCCCTGAACTCCCCCCCCAGGCTTCGCCGCCGCCTCCCTGAACTCCCCCCCAGCTTTGCCGCCGCCTCCCTGAACTCCCCCCCCCCCCCCCAGCTTCACCGCCGCTCTCCCTGAACTCCCCCCCCCCCCCCCAGGCTTCACCGCCGTCTCCCTGAACTCCCCCCCAGGCTTCACCGCCGCCTCCATGAACTCCCCCCAGGCTTCACCGCCGCCTCCATGAACTCCCCCCAGGCTTCACCGCTGCCTCCCTGAACTCCCCCCCAGGCTTCACCGCTGCCTCCCTGAACCTCCCCCCCCCGGCTTCACCGCCGCCGCCCTGAACTCCTCCCCTCCCCCAGGCTTAGCCGCCACCTCCCTGAACTGCCCCCCCTGGTTGCAGGAAAGAAATTTGCACCGTGTATGGCCGACCTAAGATTACAGCCGCGGCTGAAAGTGTTAAAACTAAGGGTTTATATTTAAGGATTTTATTTAGTTTTTGTTTAATCTTCCTAGAGCAGAGACTTAAAGCGATATTAACCCCAAAACCAAAAAACGTAATATATTGCACCTCACCAATCATTAGGTGTGGCGGCTGCATTCATTTTCTCTTTTTGGCGTTCGCCTGCTGATCTGGCCAGTAACACACCTCCTGTATTAGCGTGCCCCCACTATGGCGGGGGAAGTGTTAGATGCACTAACAGATTTTGAAACACTAACAAGTTGAAGCTGAACTCCGGCTCATTTTAAAAAGCAGTTACAGCAGTTTTGTTTTCCTTTTTTTTCTTCTTTTGGGATAAAGATTTTACATAAGTAAATAAAAAAGTTGATTGTAAGCACCCCTGCCCACTTGTCTCAACCCTGTACTTGATATATCTACAAGACAGCTTGTTCTGTTAAAAAAACAGGTGAAAATACAAAAAAGAAAACTAATGCAGCCATCACATCTAAGAACTTGTAAGCTGTAACATAAAAAGGTTTGCTTTTGGGTTTAATACCGTAATAATAAACAAGGCAGTGCATTGTGCCAGAACCAGCCAATCAGACTTCAGTTACCATATAGGTTACACTATGGTAGTAAATGAACATATTCTGTGCTCACTGCACAATACGTGCCAATGCTGGATTCACTTTTGTATTGATCTTGAACAGTCTTCTGCAACCCATGTCTATCCCAACGCTGTGGAACTACAGGTCCCAGCATGCATCACTTCACAACAGTCTATGACCTCTGAGCACAGAGAAAGGTCTAAGGAATAGAATTTGGCACCTTCATATAATCGTCAGACAAGGACCGTGCCAATGATTTCAACACAAAGCTGGGAAAGAAAATCAGAAGAACAGTTGATGGCAATGGTGGGAAATTTTCAGCCAAGTCTTATTTGCAAAGTTGGTGCAAGTGTGCACAGCTTATCCTGTTTGTGGACAGTGGGTGGGTCGCCTGACTATGAAGGCCCCTTGTACAAGAACCAGTGCATCCTTCCCAGAGGGTGCAGCACCCAGCCCCTGCTACAGGCAGCATACGGTATACAGTACTTTTGCCATGGTTGAAAGAAAGGATTCACTTTAAGCAAAACTCCTAGTACCTAAAGTTTTAGGTCAGTTTGTTTTAATCCAGTCGCACCTATCAATTGCTCTGCTGATTGAGAGATAGATCAGAGGATGTGTCACACATCTACACC